>MJUU01007665.1:71505-87309 GCA_002080025.1 Modiolus philippinarum
ATTATTCTAGACAGACAAAAAGTATTTTTTTCTTTATCGATTAATTCGGATCTTTGCATTACTTTAATACTTTTAATACAAATTTAAAATTTTACTTACTGTTTCTACGAAAAGTCCAGAAAAATAACAAAATGTAAATATATTCTAAAGTAAATAGTTAGTAAAGAGTAATTTGTCAACATAATACCTCACGGTGCAAATACTTGTACAATACAAAACGCAAACGAATGGCAATTGACCTTTACACTCACGCATTTAGGCCCCACAGCGGTACATGATACGAAGTATATCAATGGCTGCTGTGAAAAATGAATGACATACACAGTTTTAAATGTTTCTCATCTTTGTCAAGATTGTTTTTATTATTAAATTTAATTATAATTTACCATTACACACATGCTTGACATAATTTTATTTCTACAATTTGTTAATGCAACATCTACTTCGACAATAACAATATTTATCCTTCAACTGAATTTGAAATAAAGAAAATTGACGAGAGACGTTCTCAATAAGCCGTATCGCTTATACTGATCATGGCTTAGACTAGTCAACGAAGACAGCGACAATTGAGAAAATTTGACCAACGCGAGACAGATCTTGATAAAAAGTGCTTTTATCTGTGCAGTTAGTGCAAAAGTTTATGTTTCAAAAATTTATAGTTCTCATTAGGTGCTCCAACGAAAAATTTTGTAAGCACATTTTGATGATTTATCAATTTTCATTGCACAAATACACAATGATGAGATGGTACATGAGGACGCATGCATGTTAAATGTTGTATTTAGATTTTAACCTATACTTTTTAAATGCAAAGTTTCAAATAGATTGATGAATGCAGGTAGGTGCACGCCAATTTTAACTTTTGCGTGTTTTTGCAGTTTTCTAGAATTTTGGAGTCCTCGAAGACGCACGACCACCTCCACGAGAGTACTCCGGTACGATGGTGAGGACTGGGCAACTGCACCATTCAACGTGCAGAACGGGTCTTGGTCTCTCGGGGCCAAGACATGCAGGCTAACGGCGGCGCATACCGTAGTTAGGGCTTTGAGTTCTTCAAAGTCCTTCTACAAACCAAAGTTCGACCCACCAAGGTAGCTGGATTGCGAAGTCTAACGACAGTCAACCAAACACCATGGGAAGAACAACGTTCCAAAATTATATTGCAATGGAGTGGGCGTCCCTCCAACTCAAAAATGCCGTAAGAGACCTATGCAATAAACCACCATACTACTACTAGAATTTTGGTCGTAGTAATCAAAGCGCCGTAACTCCAAATAATTTTGAACCAGTTTTTTCTTAGCTCTTATAGAACTGGTAAGTGCGAAGAAAATACCGGAAGTTGACTAATCGTAACTTTTAAATGATGATAATTTATCCTTAATCTTAATTGTTTGGAGATTAAAAGTTTAATGTCTTATTATTGAAGCAGATGACTATCTTTTTGCACCGTTATATTTATTCAATTCGAACATTCAATTTTTCCGATGAAGTACCTACAAAAAGGTAAATAAATATTGTAAAAACTAGTAGAAAAATCTATCTATTTGCCAGTTGGTGGCGAATATGGAGGTTAACCAAAACCAAGTAAAAATTTTAAAAAATCACTGTTATTCTTAAAAAGCTAGAAACAAATTACAAGATTAAAAAACCCATTCTGTGTTAATTCAGGAGAAAAAGATTTTGACACATAATGTTTTGAAGTTTAAGATACAGTATCTTGTTTTTCTTAAGTCTTCTTATTCAGAGAAAACATTTTCATTTTAAACTAAAATAAAACAGTTTTATTTCACAGAGTTATCGAACATGTATCTCTGTTTTGGTAGATATTCTATGTTGTTGGTCTTTACTACATGTATGTCCCACGCTAGGAACAATCTTTGACGAGGTTCAGACCTACCAAATAGTATTTTCATTGGGACTATCTAAAAACTGTTCTGTTTAACAATTAATATGCTTATTTCGCTGAACTTGATTACTCTTTATTTAGGGCCGATCCCGACCTGTCGTTTGCTGTGGGGTTTCCTCACCGTTCATTGACGATCTTATGGTGGCTTTGAGTTGTTATTTATCCCCTTTCGGTCGTTGTCTCTTTGACTCATTCCCCGTTTACTTTTTTTTCTATATAATTAGAGTAGTTTCTTAGGAGTAAATCTTAAAATTAATGTCAGGTTCTGATTAAATGTTAAGATTTTAATACAAAAATTATAGAAATTCAAATGCTGACCGGGGCTTTGAGATGTAATACTATTATATTTCAAACCATCGATTGTATTTATTGCTTTTCATTGAGAAATGTGACAATTGCCAGTCATGGATCATACCATGTGTTCCATCCAGGAGCACCTGATAATACCTCAGTATTTGTGGGGGTTCCTACTTCTAGTGCTTTAGTTTTGTGACTTTGTTTGAATGTTTTGCTTCGTCTTTGTCATATAGCCTCATTTTGGGTTAGAAATGAATTTTGTCGTATTTTGGAGTTTTGTTTAGAAATGCCCCCCTCTATCCTTTTGCTTCGGTATTTGTTCACCAAAGTATCACGACTGAATTGTTTTAAAATTGCTATGGGAGTAAATTCTTCTTTCAATCTTTGTTTTGAATGTTGTGATTTCTATTTCTGTGCTTTGTATCTGTCTAACGTCATTGTTTTCTGTGTCTAGCGTCACTGTTTTATGTGTTCTCGTTTTTGTCACGTCTTTGGACTTCGATTTTTGCAAATTTCACTCTTTTGTTCCTTCGGTATTCTATTGCCATTGTTTCTTACTATAAATTGCTAATTATTCTTGCACCTAATTGAACAGATTACACTTTATTCAGTTTCTCATCTTAAAGTAAAGGTTGTTATTAAAAATTTCAATATTTTGCTGACATAAGATACAAAAGCACAGTAAACAAGAAGGTATATGTTGTAAATGCACACGAGACAAAATCTCTACAAACACATGTGAGAACCAAGTAATGAAACAACGTTTTTATTGTTGTTATTCATCTTGAAGTCACTATTAGGTCTTCAATAATTAGCTTAGCTTTGCTCATATCTCAAAATAAGTTCAAGACTGCCCTAGCACCCGCTTGAGCGGTTTGATTAGAATCCATTGCTAATTGCATGTCATGTCGAACAAGGCTATATTCCTGTCTTTAAGCCCATGGATGCAGGAACGTCGACAAACATAAAATCAAATAGAAAAATATTCCTAAAGCCACCGTTATTCGCTGCCGGACAAAAGCACTAACGCGAACAATTATTTCATAAAATCAAACTCAAAGCATTCGTCAAATGGATTATAGGAAAACTTTGCATCATTTTCAATTATATATATAGAATAATGGAGGTTTTGTTTTTGATTCAAGAAATATTGGCTAACAATAATGCACGAGCCCCCGTTGGCGAGTCCATTATCCGTGCCAATATTCTTGTATCAAAAAACAAAACTTCTATTATTCAATTATCGGTAATTAACTAAATCATATAATAGAACAAATTTTGAAATTCAACAAATCATGAAATAGACTAGTATTGATTAGTATAAGAATTTGTACGATTCGGTAAGAATCTCTAGATGTATATTTCTTTGTTTCATTGATTCTGATTGACAAAGTAGGCGTGGCCTAAGATCCTTTTTGCCAATACTTTTTCGTATTCGAGTAGTAGCAAATACTGAAAATATTTGCCTCGTGAGATCTAAGGAAACTCATACAAATTACCGATAGAAATTATTACTAGAGATGTTGTTTAGATAAAATTCGGAAATTACCAAAAAAAGAAAGTATGGTAGCAAATTCATATGAGATATCCTCTCAACAACAAGTACGCAATAACTGGATTATGTAAAGAGCATGCTCCCTTGTTAACTTGGGCTAGCGCAAACAATGACAAGATATAGAGAATCACAGGGGAAACATTGCATTTGAGGTAAAAAAAAAAAAAAAAAAAAAAAAAAAAAAAAAAAAAAAAAAAAGGAAAAAGAAACGTCAAAATTTGAATAAACATTGCAAAGATATACAAGTATATAATGTACATGTTAAAAATACATGGTAGAACAAAGCAATGGAACAACGTTTTCACTATGATTCTTCATCTTGAAGTAACCATTATAAAGTCTTCAACAATGAGCTTTGCTCATATCTCAAAGTAAGTTACACATGTACATCAGCAAACGAATACTGAAGCAAGAGCGAGAAAAGGGGGGACTCTAAATTCATAAATACAAAATCACGGCAATTCACATCCAACACGAATTGGGACAGCACGACAAAGACAAAACAAATATAAAAAAACACATAAGTAAAGCACTAGGGTAAGCATGAATTGCTCCACGCGTGGCATCCGCCACACTACCAGTGAAAAGTCTAGTATTGTCTGTGTTTGTCAGTCCGGTAATAAACTCTGGATCTACCCAAACATATCTATTCTAATCTGTGAAAAAGAAACATTTTAACGGTCCGTCAAATCATGGTGACGACCGTTAAACGTCAATTTCAACAGTGACTGAACATACCCTTGATGTATAAATTTTTGAGACAGTAATTTTGCTCTGTTGACAAAATCACTTTACAAACTACAAGAACGGCAATAGCAAAAGAGTTGTGAAATAAAGACGCCCTATGCCCAGGGGGTCCAATCGAATTGGTCAGTGCAGCGTATATTTTGGTAAGTGCTGCCAAAGATGGCTGACGCGCCCCGCTTCGGCAAGAAAAGGTCAGTGTTTGAGAGTGTATTACCGTTGTTCATTTGCTCATTGTACAATATAAATATTGCGTTTCGGCTCTCCTCCCATCTGAAAACCGATACGTGTATTTATTTTAGTACAAATAACGCTTTTCAGAAAGCTATTGAAGGAAAACCGACGATGGGTAGGTCAAAATTTTGAACACGCCAATTTCATCTTTGGATTTCTATACATCTAACGGATTAAATGTTACGTTTTTAGTATAGAATTGTTGCTTGCTGATTGGAAAACATGTCAAAGATTTATTTTTCATTAGGCTTTTTGTCATTCTGTTTATTTTCGACATTACGTCAAATTTTGGTAAGTGCAGTGCGGTGTACGCCAAAATTTTGGTCGGTGTCAGTTATTTTTTTAAGGTTGTACGTCAGGGTTCAAAAAGTGAGTCGTATAATTTTGTGATATTTCCCTGGATTGATTCAGATCATAAGAGAATGCAGAAAATAAAAATATAAATTGGGCCAACGCTCACAATTTTTTGCCTTTTATTGTTGAAATTTTAAAAGAAATAATTATTTTTCAAAAGTTTCATCAGAAAGTATTTTGATTGAATTGTTAAACTTTGTATTGATCCTTTCTAGATATAACGAAATGTGGGGTCATTGAGCATATATTCAAATTATTTCATGAATTAAAAAGTTCCAAATTAATATTTTTGTCAAATATTTTTAAATAACTTCCTTCTGAGACATATTATGTCTCTACTTCATTTTTTTCAATTTTCATATCAAATTATTTTATAATAAATGCAAACATACTGACGTAATTAATATGTCTATATTTTTGAGAAATGGAACCAGTGCTTGTGTTTAAAAAAATAAGAAAAAAAATGTTTGTACCTTTTATATCAATCAAATCATAAAAATTAAATTCAAATGGTAGAAGACTCCCGTACTTCCTTAAAGAAAAAAAAAAAAACTAAATCAAATAAGAAACATAAGTGTGCGATAGTTATATCAGAGACATATTGTTTTATATGTACGGAAGATTTCTTTGTTGAAAATTCAAGATAAAAACTTGAAAATTCAAGACAATAAGTATAAAATCAAGATAAAAACGTGAAAATTTAAGATAATTAGTTCAGATTTTTCATTTTTAGCCGAGTTGCGACGAAGTCGAACTCGGCTTATAATTTGATGAATGGTGTCTGGGCGTCCGGGCGTCAACTTTTAGTTCCCGCATGATATCTTGAGAACCACATGTCATAAATTAAATAAAACTTGGCACAGACATGAGTTATGATTAGAGGAAGATCCCAATTGATTTTGAGGTTTGTGCGACAAAGGTCAAGGTAACAAATTCTAAAAATAGAACAAAAATTTGACTTATTCGTTTCCACACAATATCTCCAGAACCACATTACACATCAAAATGAAACTGGGCATAAGCATGAGTTATGATTAGAGGAGGAACTCTATCAATTTTGAGGTCTGTGCAACAAAGGTCAAGGTCACAACTTCTAAAAATGTAACAAAAATTAAACATTTCAATAAAGCCTAAAATCACATGTTCGGTATTATTTGATAACAAAAATAGCTAAATAAATTTTATTGTTCATACAAAAGTAGTTTTTATATTGTTAGAACATGTAAATTCATTTTATACTTCTAATAATGTTCACCAACACACTTTTTTGGGTGTCAACAACTTAAAAATTAGATAGAATGAAAAGTCAGAATTAAAAAAAGGGAGGTAATAAAACTAAGGGAGGTAATTAATTTAATATGAAGAAGTGTTCAATATTACTAAAAGTTTTTTGCAATGTCCAGTAAAAATAAAATCTTAGATGAAAAAAAAATACATTTGTGTATTCTGATTTTGTAAATTATTGATTTCAGCAATACATATTACCTGAAGTATAAGGGGAACCCCTGCTCAAATTTGTTTTGAATGGTGGTCTGAAATGGGTTGTAATGGATAGTGGAGCTTTCAGTTGCAATGGAAACCAAACCAGAACACTGAATCTTTGAAAAAAAGTGTTCTGCTACATATTTTCCGTCACAATATAAATTAGATTATAAGGGGAACCCCTGCCAATTTTTTTTATGAATGGGGGACTCGGAATGTTTTGATTTCAGCAATATATATTACCTGGATTATAAGGGGAACCCCTGCCCAAATTTTTTTGAATGTTGGTCTGAAATGTGTTTTAATGGATAGTGCAGCTTTCAGTTGCCATGGAAACCAAACCAGAAGATTGAATCTTAGAAAAACAGTATTCTGTTACATATTTTTCTTCGCAATTTTAGATATTTGTATAAACTAGATTTTAAGGGGAACCCCTGCCATTTCTTTTTGAAAGGGGGGGGGGCTTGCAATGTTTTGATTTTAGCAATATGTATGTAACCTGGATTATAAGGGGAACCCCTGCCCAAATTTTGTTTTAGAGGTGGTCTGAAATAAGTTGCAATGGATAGTGGAGATATTGGTTGCTATGTATACCAATCTAGAAAACTGAAATTATTAGAAAAAAGGTATTCTGATACACACTTTCAATTTCAGCAATAATTAAATAAAAAACTGGATTTTAAGGGAGAACCCCTGCCCAAAGTTTTTTTTGGAAAGGAACTTGGAATGTTTTGACCTCTAGTCAAGTTAGGACAAAGTAAAACTTCCTCAAAAGTTCCATTATAAATCTCTGATTAAAATAAAAGAATTTATATGCTGATATGCAACTATTTGCCTATCCGATGATGTAATCATGAAAATAACAAATGTTCGCAATTCGGCTTTCGCACCTTTGGCGTTTTCTGATTTTTTTATCTTAAATTTGCAACTTATTATCTTGAATTTTCAAGTTTTTATCTTGAATTTTCTATATAGAGTCTTTGATAAAAAAAAATCTGGTTGTATAAGTCAGTATAGATTATTTCTCAATATTTTGAAAAAAAAAGGAAAAAAAAAGATCTTAAATCTTAAATTCTGCTAGAGGAAAATAAGACCTGCATCAATATTTAATAGCCAGAGAGCAGAAAATAACTATTACTTTACTATATCTTCTATTTACTAGTAAATACTGGGGAAGCCCATCACAATACAAATATTTAACTAGTTAACTCAAAGATTATAGTTAATCATTGAAATAAAAAAAGAACAAAATGAAGAAAAGAATCCGCTGCCAAACAGTGGTAACGTTTTAGAGTAATAAATTGTATTTCAGATACATCTATAGTTATAAATGTTCCATTGAATACCAAAGTAATAAAATCGAAAACGTGTATATATCGACTGCTTGCCTAGTTCCCACTTTCTTTTATTTAGGGGAACTGCTCCAAATGTGACATAAAAGCTTCCTAGCATAAAACTGTAGTAGGAGTTGCGCCGACAAACCATGTACCATACATTTGAAAGAACGGACGGATAATTAAACAAGGGTAATTCAATTTGCCCCCAAACTTTCGTTGCAGGGCCATACAAAATTATGCAGCTTTGTAGGCACTTTTAGAAATACGATACGGGTAGCACCATAAAATATCAATTCACTTATCAGATAAAACTCTCGAATGAAACACTAACTTCTGCTTCATCAGTTACTTAGATTGCAAATTTACATTTTTTATGCATAAATTGGTTGCTTGAAAGACCGGTACTGAACAGTTTAGAATGAATTCATTATGATATTTTGATGCAGGTGTTCGTCAAGGTGATATTATTAATCCTAATATGCTTTTTGTCTATTTATTATGTTTTTAATTCAGACTGAAGATGAAATCGGTTACCTAGTCTATGCTTATATCATACAAATAATCACCATACACCAGACAATAAATTCTTTTGAATGCTTTTACAATAAGGTTGCAATGTTAGACGATGCTAACAATTGGCAGCATTCCTTGATCAAATATGGACCTGTCAGATACTATTGTTGAAGGATTTGTCTAAGGACTATCTTAACCTAGTTTTGTTCGAATTTGTTGTTTGAGAGAAAGGTCTACAATTAATTTAGTTCTCTGTGGGTGTGCGTCAAGGTGATATTCGATGCTTAGATATATGCTGAGCATGATCTTGATTCCGGACGTTAGTTGATGTCAATTAACCTATAAAAGTATGCTAATCACCAGCAGTTATAAGCAGGCAAAAAATGTAAGGATTTATCATATCATCGTAGGTGTGTGTCAAGGTGATATAATCAAACCTTGTATATCCTTTGGGTCTATTTATGATGATTGCCGATAATGATTTTAAATTCACTGTCAAGATTATATCAGGTTATTAAGTCTGAGTTTATATCTTTAAAATAATCACCGGAGATGTGGGAATATTACTGCTCAAAAACGGGAAGGTAACTATTGAAAAGTCGAAATCATCACGCTTGTCGTAAAGTTTTGTTTTCAGACGTCCAGAGTTACCAATGTAGAAGTATGGGTGAAGTTATGATGCTGATGATGGTGTATCAGTGGTCTTTTGAATTTCAAGTTCATTTTGGATATATAAGATGAAGGTTATCCTTATATAGATTATTATTTAATGAAAGAACATCATCTATATAATGGACGCTGAAATCAAAGGACTTGGCCAGCTTATTGTCTTTTAACTGAAATGATTTGAAGACTGAAAGTACTAAAATGTCCTACATTGTGGTTGGTCTATCTTTGTTGACCTAAAAACAACCAAATAAAATTAATGTTATTATACAATTATAGTCTGTGTTTGAGGTCGATACGATGTTATATCCACATGGGAAAAGCATATCGACCAAGGATTAAATCCGAACTCGATATGCTTTTCCAGGTCGATATAACATCGTATCGACCTCATTCACAGACTACAATTGTTATATTATTAATTTACAGAAACAATGAAAAGGTCATTTGCATATATATAAATATTTAAATGCAAGATACAATTGAAATATTTAAAAACATTTAAAAGTTAACACACTATAATATAATTGCAGTGTGTATAAGATATACATGTAACTTATTCTTTAAAAATACACCAATAGGAATTAGGAAACATTCATAGAAACATCCAAAATGCATTACTATTTTTAGTAACATGCGATATAACTTTTTGATATACTGTTTTCTAGTCAATCTCTAAAAATACAGTG
This sequence comes from Modiolus philippinarum, assembly GCA_002080025.1. Lineage (NCBI taxonomy): Eukaryota > Metazoa > Mollusca > Bivalvia > Mytilida > Modiolidae > Modiolus > Modiolus philippinarum. The sequence continues at coordinate 81,286 of MJUU01007665.1, forward strand.
TGTCATGTGATCAGTTCTCCACTAATCAAATTTCTCAAACGATATCAACAGCGTATTTTCCAACTTTTAGCTCTTAACCTTGCAAAGTATCAAGTACATTTGTACCAAAATTCTTACATTCTGCAGTAACAGATCATTTTCACAGGATAAAATTACACTCATTGAGTCATGTAAGACCTCATTTAGGTACTCTTACGAAGAATTTTTTATGCACATTTGATGATTATTTATCAAATTTCAATGCACAAATACACAATGTTGACATGGTGCATGCAGACGCACGTTAAGTGTTGTATTTGAATTACAACCTACACTTTTTAAATGCAAAGTTTCAAATAGATTCATGAATGCATGAAAGTGCACGGCAATTTTAACCTTTACGTGTTTTTGCAGTTTTCTCGAATTTTGGTCGTAATTAATCGTAAATAGTGGTCAAAGCGTCGTAACTCCAAATAATTTTTGAACCAGTTTCTCCTTGGCTCTTATAGAACTGGTAAATGCGAAAAAAAATAAAATACCGGAAGTGGACTAATTGTAATTTTTTAATGCTGTTAATTTATCCTTAATCTTTATTTTTTGGAGATAAAAAGTTAAAATTATTGAAGCACCGTTACATTAATTCAATTCGAACATTCATTTTTTTTCGTTGGAGTACCTACCTCATTCATATTAAATGTAAGTTCGAAATATTTATTAACAATGAAAGGGGGAAGATTACAATGCACATGAGGCAGTGTATCTACAAATATATGGTAAAAACAAGCAAAGGAACAACGCTTTTATTGTTGTTCTTCATCTTGAAGTCACCATGAGGCCTTCAACAATGAGCTTTGCTCATACCTCATAGTAAGTTCAAGACGGCCCCTAGCACGGGTTTAAGCGGAATTCTTTGCTACATGTAATTGTCGAGCAACGCTACATCCATGTCTTCATTGGTCATGGATGCGGGATTGTCAACAAACATAAATTAAACTGGCAAAGTGCTCTTTCTTTGCCCGACAAAAGCACTAGTGTCTTAAGCTAGTGGACAATTTCAACATATAGACAAACACAGGGCACTCATCAAGTCGAATGTAAGAAAACTTGGCGTTATAAAATAGTGAGATGTGGGCTCTTTTAACAGTGGTCAGAATTACATTTCTAAAATTACAAAAATATATGCCAAAATTTGAAAGTATGTATAGTATATCCATATGAGAAATTCTCTCACGCACAAGTACGCCATAACTGAAATATATAGAGAGCATTTATTGTTGGTTTTTCCCTTGAAGGTTATTTGATTTGCATCCATTCAAACGTCTGAATTTTTCTACTTTAAAATCTGACTTTTACACACTTTCGTGTAGCTCATGAATTTCAAACACCGGCATACGAAGTCATCACGCTTGTCGTAAAGTTTTGTTTTCAGAGGTTCAGAGTTGCCAATGTAGAGGTATAATTCCAGGTACGATGCTGATGATGGTGTATCAGTGGTCTCTTTAATTTCAATGCAAGTTCATTTTGGGTATAAAAGGTGAAGGTTATACTTAAATAGAGGATTGATTAATGAAAGAACAACTACTATAAAACCGAAGCTGAAATTAAAGGACTGCTTTTGTCGGGCAAAGGATGACAGTGATTGTAAGAGCACTTTGCCAGTTTAATTGATGTTTGTTGACAATCCCGCACCCATGACCAAGAAAGACATGGATGTAGCGTTGCTCGACAATTAGCAAAGAATTCCGCTTAAACCGGTGCTAGGGGCCGTCTTGAACTTGCTATGAGGTATGAGCAAAGCTCATTGTTGAAGGCCTCATGGTGACTTCAAGATGAAGAACAACAGTAAAAGCGTTGTTCCTTTGCTTGTTTGTTACCATGTATTTGTAGAGACTTTGTCTCATGTGCATTTACTCCATATCTTTTTATTCACCATTGGCTAGCTTATGGTCTTTTTTCTGAAATTATTTGAAGTCAGAAAGTTCTAAAATATCCTAAATTGTGATTGGTCTATCTTTGTTGACCTTAAAAACAATAACATTAATGTAAAAGATGATATTATTGACCGGAAAAAAATTTTCGAGCAATATTAATAAAATTGGGTATAAATGGTAGAAATATGAACCGTTTTAATTGCAACATTTAAAAGCGTATTTTCCAACTTTTAGCCCCTGACCTTGCAAAGTATTAAGTATATTTGTACCAAAAATGTAACATTCTACAGAAACAGAGAAGCAGATCTTTTTCAAAAGATAAAATTACACATATTGATATTTATTTTATAAGTAATGTCACACCTTCATTTATATTTAATATAATTTCGAAATATTCACTCACAATAAAAGGACAAGGAGTAAATGCACACGGGGCAGTGTATCTACAAATACATGGCAAAACCAAGCAATGGAACAACGCGTTTGCTGTTTTTCTTCATCTTGAAGCCGATTTAAGGGAGTACGAGTGTCAGAAATTTTTGTAATTAGAATTAAAATTCTGACCTTTTGTTTTGAAAAGCACTGCTAATGGAACAACTTGAGCAAAACATTTCGAAAATCCATGTAAGAATGTTTGAGATACAAGACGTCAAAATTTTGGCGGGTAACAGTTTTCTCTAGAGTTTTCCTTCAATTTGCATAAGATGTTTATAGGCCTTTAAATACATGAAAATATAATAAGAAGTTGATTTAATTTTATACACTGCCTATTTTATGGATTTTAAAGAGACATATGACCAAGAAAATATGATCCATGTGCAAAAAATTTTAACACTTTTTGAATGGATAAAATCCGAGGATATCGAATGCTTCAGAAACTCCCTTAATTTGCTTTTATATAAAACATCTGCATTTTTCTAGTTTAAAATGGGACCTTTATACACTTTCAAGTGGTTGAAAGATTTCAAACATCGGAAAACGAGTTCGTGATAAGGAGGTAGTAAAACATGGAAAACTTAAACATGTGAAAATCAAAAGCATGGCAAATAATTTACAGTATGACAAAATACCGAAGAAATGACAACGCGAACTGAACACAAACCAGAATCAAGAAACGTTCACAAAATGGACATACCAAATCAACTGAAAATTAATGAGATCCTACGTAAACACAAACAAAAATGACATAACTATAATTTCACATTGATCATTCATAAAGTCTTTGCAGCAGACTTTCCATCCTAAATTCTCATAAAATAATAAAAACGAAAATTTACTTTCTGTAGTTCATATTCGAGACCCTTAAAGTTATAGCTAATAAATATTTGAGGAAATCGGCATTATCATAAGTACTTCAAAAAAGGTAATTATTCCCAACAATTTTGTTGAATGACAAGTTCAAATTGCTCATTTTTCTTGCAGCTTATTGTATCGATTACACTTAATTTGATTGGAAATTTTATATCTTTCTCGTCAATCTTGTTATAATAAAGTGTTATTAACTGTCTGTCTCAGTATTTGCTAGTATTGACCCTGTATAGATTCGAGGTTACTTGTATTGGTCCCGAGACCCGCTGTATTGGTCCCGATATACAGCTGATCGAGAATTTATACGGGGCCAATACAGATTTTATTAGATAATTAACCTTTTTTCTTTTAGCACTTATACATGTATATTTTTTGTTGTTACTGCTGTAAGAATGGGGTGATCCGTTTTTTTTAGAACCGTTACGTTCTTCGTACTTTCACTATCTGTTGTTGCCACGCAGATTTGCTGTTTTCTTTTACGTAATTATGCCTTTGCACCCAATGTGTATTGTGTTCTAAAAGATTAAATGATAAACAAGTTATAAAGAGGAGTTAGGCCTATGGATGACCGATTTTTATTGATCATTTTTATGCAGTCGTACATGTATACTGATCAGATTCTATTTAAAGTTCAGGTTTCCCCTCGGAGACGGGATAAAAATAGCTCGTCGTGTTTCATGATTTTTACGTGTAACATTCTTAGATATATGTCATGCTTTAAAAGAAAGTAGAATGTATTTTGAGTAGATTTACGGAATGGAATTATTGTATTGAGAAAACATGTTACAACTAACGCTCTCCAGTTGACCTCAATGAACCCTGTATTGGCCCGGGAGAATACAGGATTTGCCTGTATTTGCCCATGGGCCGAAAAAGCCGTATTAATATTATTTAATAAGATAATTTACAAAAACACAATAAACTTTGAAAGGATATGGAGTAAATGCACACGAGACAATGTATCTACAAACACCTGTAAGAACCAAGCAATGGAAAACGCTTTTATTGTTGTTTTATATTGTGAAACCACCATTTCATCACCAATGAGCTTGCTCATACATCATAGGAAGTTCAATTCTCCCCTAGCACCTGTTTGGGTGGAATTTATTGCCAAATTGTCGGACAACGCTACATCCATGTTTTTCAAACCCCATACGTTGCAACTTTGGTAGAGTCCGTACCCTCCTCAAACGGAGAGAAGCGGACTCACCCGAGGTTTTTCCGATTGTTTCAAACCCATGGGTGCTTGATTGTCGGCAAACATAAAATTAACTAGCAATCATTGTCATCCGTTGCACGATAAAAGCACTAGCACGGCCAATTACCAACACGAGGGCACTCATCAAGTCGATAAGAAAACTTGGCATTTTGAAATAGTGAGAAGTTAGAAGTCAGATTTCAGAAGCATTCTATATCCTCGGGTTTTATCCATTTAAACAGATTTAAATTTTTTGCCTAAGGATCGTTTTTTCTTGGTCATAGGTCACTTTAAAATGCATGAAATAGACAGTGTATAAAATCTTATCAACTTCCAATTATATTTTAATATATTTAAAGGCCAATAAATATATTTTGCAAATTGAAGGAAAACTCTAGAGAAAAGTGTTTCACGCTAGAATTTTGATGTCCTATATCTCAAAAATTCTTACACGGATTTTCAAAAATTTTGTTTCAAATTGTTCCATTAGCAGTGCTCTTCAAAACCAAAGGTCAGAATTTTAATTCTAATTACAATTTCTGACACTCACACTCCCTTAACGGACTTGATAAACAGGTGGCCAGAACAACATTTGGAAATTAACAAAAAAAATGTATAAAGTATAGGAATGTAGCTGCTCAATAATATGTGATATTGCATAGTTGATCATGATAAATTATCATATTGCACAATTACGTTGCTTTACGTTTCGAGACGACGCCCCTTCCACGCCCACATTAGATATACCACACCTCTTTTCGATGGTATCATTGACATAAGTCACGTCAATCAAATATACTAAACCAATTATGGCGATTCTATACTTCAATCAATATTGGGTTTAACGGGGCGCAAAAGATAATATTGAAAATATGGTTAATGCTGCAATTTGGTTGTTTTCGATTCTATACTTCACAATCAATATTGGGTTTAACGGGGCGCAAAAGATAATATTGAAAATATGGTTTATGCTGCAATTTGGTTGTTTTAGCACGTGTAAACAGAGGTACGTATAAAGTTTATACGTCTACTAGCAGAATAAAGCATTTAAGCCACGCCTTTAAAGCCAAGATGACAGCTTTCTGTGTATTGATTTTTTGATTGTTATGATGTCAACACTCACTCCGTATTTCTATTTCACTCTGTTTATTGAGATAAATCTATTTAGAAAATAAATAATTGAAATTAATTTAATCATTTTACAGATAATTAAATACACAAGCAATTTAATTCACATTTCATTGTGATCTATTTCATTGATGTTAGTTTCACTTTCACAGCAGTGAACAGGAAATCAATCCTACTGACAGTAAAAGCGAGGTTCCATTTGGGATATTGTTGTTACATTTCATATTTAAATAATTTGTAAGCCATTTAAAATAAAGTTACACATATTTTTAGATTGCAGCATAAAAACAATACGTTTAGTGTCTCCAAATAATAGATTTATTTGTATTCGGCACGAAACAGGCGGCAATGATCTCTGAAGCTCGCACTGCCCCTGTTTCTACAATGTACACATCATACAAATAAATCTTATAACGTATATTGTTTAATGTCAAGTCAGATCGAACAGATTTTATATGACTGGTTCTTAACAAAAAAAAA
>MJUU01007665.1:108255-140173 GCA_002080025.1 Modiolus philippinarum
AAAAAAAAAAAAAACTGAATTTCATTTTTTGGCGGGAAACGTCTGCGATGTCCAGTTTTATCATGAATCCTAGAGTTATGGGTGTGGTCACGTTACATGACTTACAGACCCTATATAGGTACATGCAGTAATTACTGCATTTACTTTTAAACATATAACAAGATGTATTTGTGAAACACCCATGGCCCTAGTAGAAATTAAAAAACAAACAAAAAAAAAACAAAAAAAAAACCAGTAATTTATATAGGTACTCCAACGAAAAAATTGAATGTTCGAAATGAATGAATATAACGGTGAAAAAAGATAGCTATCTGCTTAAATAATTAGACATTAAACTTTTGATCTCATAACAATTAAGATTAAGGATAAATTAACATCATTAAAAAATTAAAATTAGTTTTATTTTTTTTTCGCATTTACCAGTTCTATAAGAGCTTAGGTGAAACTGGTTCAAAAATTATTACGAGTTACGACGCTTGACCCGCTTTTTACGATTAACTACGACCAAAATTCTAGAAAACTACAAAAACACGTAAAAGATAAAATTGCTGTGCACCTACGTGCATTCATGAATCTATTCGAAACTTCGCATTTAGAAAGTATAGGTTGTAATTTAAATACAACACTTACGTGAGTCTTCATGCACCATGTCATCATTGTGTATTGGTTCATTGAAAATTGATAAATCATCAAAATGTTCTTAAAAAATTCTTCGTTGGAGTACCTAATTTATATTATGTGATGCTGACAAATCAATTTCCTAATAAATTCTTGAAAGGTTAGATAACAGTAAGTGATGATTGTAACTGGGCGCAAACACAGAAATAAAAGAATATACTCCCCCAAGTCTTTATTAAAAACTATTTTCAGCTCCCTTTTAAGTATTTCAAATACACTCATTGTGTTTCATCCATGAGTGTTATCAGTGATCTGACCATTTGATTGCAAAAGGAATATTTTCTGATACAATTCATCTCGGGTACTGGTTCTCAAGAAAGTGGAGGAATATACAGAAGAAAACAAAAGTGGATTGCATCAGAAAGTAATCAATATATTTAGTAACATCCCCATTTGTTGATATATTTTTTTAGAAAATAATAGAGTAAATACAATCGTTATGTCGACTAAGTATATACACCTGTGAAATACAAAACACTGTCTCATACCATTTTAAATACGACCAGAGGCTCCAAGGTTCCTGTATTGCCCACCTGGCTTTCAGTTACCACAATCAAGCTAAATTGTAAGTTATACAGTTGATCTACAGTCTCTCAAACTTTGGAAGCTCGAACAACACATCTTGAACTGTATTTAAGGTCTGATAATGTTTTACTATATTTCTTTGTTGGGCTTTTTAGACAAAAAACGTTCTTGCTAAGGACCACTTTCGCCACCAGTTTTGAAGTAGAAACATCATTTTGTAAATGGCGGTCAAGGAACAATTTTCAACATGAAGTCGCAACATCAATATCTATTTGGAAACCAAATTTCATTAAAATTGGACAATGTTGAATTTCCCACCTTTTTGGCGGCCAGTAAAAATGGCTGTAAGCAAACAATTTCCAAGATTAGTTTCGAAGTTGCGACATCAATACCTATTTGGAAACCAAATTTAATTGGAAATCGGACAATGTTGAATATTCCCGCCTTTTTAGGCGACAACGAACAATTTTCACATCAGTTTTGAAGTTGCAACATCATTACCTTTTTGGAAACCAAATTTTCTTGAAATCGGACAATGTTGAATTTTCCCGCCTTTTTTGGTAGCCATTTGAAAATGGCAGTCAAAAAACAATTTTCAACATCGGTTTGAAGTAGTGTCATCCATTTCCACTTGGATACCAAATTTCATTGAATTCGGACAATGTTGAATTTTTGAAAATGGCTGTCAATGAATAATTTTCACATCAGTTTTGAAGTTGCAACATCATTACCTTTTTGGAAACCAAATTTCATTGAAATTGGACAATGTTGAATTTTCCCGCCTTTTTTGGTTGCCATTTTGAAAATGGCGGTCAACGAACAATTTTCAACATCGATTTTTTAAGTCGCAACTTCAATATCTATTTGGGAACCGAATTTCATTGAAATCGGACAATGTTGAATTTTCCCGCCTTTTTTGGCGGTCATTTTGAAAATTGTGGTCAACGAACAATTTTCAACACCAGTTTTGAAGTCGCCACAGCATGGCAAATATTTCATCAATTTACACTGAACCTTCCAAATCTTCTATAGTTTTGGAAATAAAAGACAAAAAATATGAAAATTTTGAAAATTCTGTGGAAAAAGGGCAATAACTCCTGTAAGGGTTTTTAGATTTTCTTCAAAATTTCAGGGTGAGTAGATCTTTATATGCTGAACAATTTTGCATTTTACACTTGACCTCTACCTGTTACGCTTTTTGAAATAAAAAATAAAAAATGCAGAACTTTTGAAAATTTTAAGGAAAAAGGGCTATAACTCCTAGATGGGTTTTCAGATTTTCTTCAAAATTGCACGGTAGGTAGATCTTATCATGCTGATCATTTTTATCAAAGTCAGATTTTTGATATCTGTAACGGTTTTCGAGTTATTGGTCAAAAACTGCAATTTACCCCTATGTTCTATTTAAGTAACGGCGTCCATGTTGTTTGACCTGCCGCCTAATCGAATACAATTTGAGAAGCCATACTCTTCATTTAAGATCTTATGTGGGCTTTGGGTCGTTGTCTCTTTGACACATTCTCCGTGTCGCTTCTTTTTCTATCTGTTGATGATTCAGTCCAAGTTTGGTTACATTTGGCCCAGTGGTTTCAGGGGAGAAGATTTTTGAAATTGTTGACAGAGAGACGGACGGACGGACGGAAGATGGACGACGGACGCATAGTGATGGCCAGATGAGCTAAAAATGAGGTGAATAGAATAAAATATTGTTTTTCGTTACAAATTCTGAATATATCATAAAATATTTTTTATCAAGATGAGTTTAATTTTTCTACAATATATATATATATAAAATATAGTTAAATATAATTTCATGTTTTTGGTGATATTTTACCACTAAGTAACATGGCAAGGTCAAGGTAACGATATCAAATATTCTTAAACCAACTGAAAGGCCTTCTGACAAGTAATACACATGCAAAATATGAAAGCCCAATCACTTACCAACAATGTTTATTATTTTTTTGCTGTTGTTCACATGCCAAGGTCAAGGTCACAAGGTCATATATTCCGGTACAAATTTAAAGGTCTTGCCACAAGGAATGTAAATGCCAAATATAAAAGCCATATGACTTACCATTTAAAAGATAAACCCGAAGTTAAAGTTTTATAATTTTTTTTCAAACAGTTCATCACATGCAAAAGTCAAGGTCACGAGGTCCAAATTGAAACGGTTTGAAAGGTCTTGACACAAGGAATACACATTCAAAATATGAAAGCCGTATCACTAACCATTCAATAAATATACCCAATGATACATTTTTGTGGACAAACATACAAACAAAAAACTATATGCCCCCAATCTTCGACTTAATAAATACACATGTGAAACACAACCCCCCCCCCACAAAACAATGTCTCTCACTATTCAAATGACATACAAAACGTTTAAGTTTTAAATGAAGAAAATATGCTGATCAATTCAGAAAATCTTTTTACACTACAAATTCTATAGATATCAAGAAGCGTTTTCTCATAAATGAGTTTAATATTTTTCTAGTGAAATTTTACATGCCAAGGTTAAGATCGAAATACTCTGGTACCAACTAAAACATATACGTGCAAAATAATTTCAATTTCAATTTTTTTTTTATTGATATTAAAATCCAAAATAGGATTGTTATCAATGACAAACATGACAAATACAAACAAGGAAGAAAAAAAAAATAAACATAATACAGATTTTAGTACATTATATACATGAAAATTAAATATCAAGACTGAATATGAAAGCCATATCACTTATACCATTCAAAAGAAATATACACAATGTTTAAAATTTTATGCCGTTGTTCATTTCATATGCCGAGGTCAAGGTCACAAGATCAAATATTCTGGTACAATTTAAAACATCTTGCCATAAAGAATAGGAATGCAAGGTATGAAAGCCATATCACTTACCATTCACTTACCAAAAGATATAACAAATTTTGAAGTTTATTATTTTTTCAAAAAGTCGATCACATGCCAAGGTCAAGGTCATAAGGTCAAAAATTCTGGTATCGTCTGAAAGGACACACATGCAAAATATGAAAGTCTTATTACTTATCATTCAAAAGATATACCAAATGTTAAAGTATTTTTTGTTAACAAACAAACAGATAAAAAAACAACATGCCCCCCTCTCTTTGAATCACGGGGACATGAAAACTATTGTAAAATTTGCACGTAATAGGCTTTTTTATATCCCAAAGCTTCACCTATCTTTACATATGAGGTGAATCATCGCATGTTGTAAAGTAGTCAAATCTTCAATTATAAAACAATGTAAATTGCAGTTACAACAGATCTTTGAAATCAAGCTTGACAAATAATTATTTTTCATAATCTCCAAGAAAAAAAAAGTAAAGTTTTGTTTAACAATTTAAAATTGACCCTTCAATTCAATCCATATAGAAGTAATATATATATAGCCCCCCTTTTTTAAAATGCCAAAAATTGTTTAAAAAATAATTGCTGAGAAATTAAATATAAACAAAATAAGATAAAAGTTGCTTTTTATAAAGATTATACATTGTACTTAACATCCGTTTAATTCAATTTTACCCACTTTTATTCTTAGGAAATCTAAAATGAAAAATGCAATTTTACTATCATTATGATTATTTCTTAAAAAATATCTTCATACCAGTATTGTTTCTCTCTATACAACAACAAACAATGATAACAAGTAACACATTCCTAATCCTCATTGCAAGAACCACCAAAGTCACACTAGGAGTATTTTTTTACAGTATTCTTCGCATCGTATAAAAAGCCTAAATGATTGCGACATATACAATTTAAAACTGAGAACAATATAAAATGTCTGTAAAGTGTAGGATTTCCTAATACTAATAAGTCAATACAATTGGATGTTTTACATATTTTGCAAAAAAAAAAACTGTATGTCACATTTTAATTGGCTACAGGTTTCAAAAAGTTGATAAAATAAACAAAACAAAACAAGATGCCAAACAATATAAACATGTCTAAACAATATAAACATGTCTAAATAGAGGTGCAGCACATCCAGTAATTAATGCAGAATTTCCCATATAGATATTTTATCATATCTTCAAACTATTACATTATATATTTTTTGTAATTTCAAAATATTATTGTGACCACCTGTTTATTGTGCCCGAATTAACTGCTATTATTATGTAAAATTTTCTTACTGTTGACTCGATGAGTGCTCTGTTGTTGTTTATATTTTGAGATTGTCTTCTAATGATCGTTTTGTCGGGTAACGGATGACAGCTGTTGAAAGAACACTTTACCAGCTTATTTCAAGTTTGTTGCATGTAATAACATAAATGTAGCGTTGCTCGACATCTAGTAATGAATTCCGTTCAAACCGATGCTAAGGGCCATTTTGAACTTACTTTGAGGTATAAGCATAGCTTATTGTTGAAGGCCTCAACGTGACTTCAAGATAACGAACAACAATAAAAGAGTTGTTCCATTGCTTGTTACCATGTATTTGTCCAGGCTTTGTCTCATGTGTATTTACTCCATATCCCTTCATTGACTATTTAACACTGGAGTTTGTTTCTCCTGAAGTGCGGTGTCTGTAAAAAAGATTCCCCGTGCGAGAAATGTATGCTTTCTATACATTTTATTTATATTTTACTTGCTCTTGGAATAATTATTCATATGGATACACTATCATATTTTCATTTTTTTTTAAACATTTTATGTTTTGTATTTTTTTTTTAGATCTGATTCTGACTACCTGTTTATTATGTCCACATCTAATGGTGTTAATACGCCCAAGTTTTCTTACTTTTGATTCGATTAGTGCCCTATGGTTGTTTATATGTTGTGATTGTCTTCTGTTGGTCTTTTGGTCAGGAAACGAATGATAGCTGTTGTTCAGTCTTGGGACTTTCGACCCCTGGTGTACATTTCAGTAGAAGTGACCAACCCTGGCAATTGCAGAAGGCAAAACTGAGGGCAATGGCTATCATTTGACCAGCGGTCGACAAAAGCTTTGCCGTAGGAAACTTTTGAGATAATTTCAAACATGATGTAAAAGTCAGTCTTGGGTCGATTTTCGACCCCTGGTGTACATTTCAGTCGAGGAGACCCACCCTGGCAATTGGCGAGGGCAAAGCTGAGGGCAATGGCTATCATTTGACCAGCGGTCGACAAAAGGTTTGCCGTAAGAAACTTTTGAGAGCATTTCAAACTTGGTGCAAAATTCAGTCTTTGGTCAAATTTCGACCCATGGCCGACTTTCGATGCCAGGTGTACATTTCAGTAGAGGAGACCCACCCTGGCAATCGGGTAGGGCGAAGCTGAGGCAAATTGCTATCATTTAAGCAGTGGACGACAAAAGCTTTGCCGTGAAACTTTTGGGAGCATTTCCAACTTGTTGCAAAATTCAGTCTTGGGCCGACTTTCGACCCCTGGTGTACATTTCAGAAGAGGTGATCCATCCTGGCAATTAGCGAGGGCGAAGCTGAGGGCAATGGCTATCATTTGACCAGCGGTCGACAAAAGCTTTGCCGTAGGAAACTTTTGGGAGCATTTTAGACTTGGTGCAAAATTCAGTCTTGTGCCGACTTTCGACCCCTGGTGTACATTTCAGTAGAGGTGATCCACCCTAGCAATTGGCGAGGACGAAGCTGAGGGCAATGGCTATCCTTTGACCAGGTGTCGACAAAAGCTTTGCCGTAGGAAACTTTTGAGAGCATTTCAAACATGGTGCAAAATTCAGTCTTGGGCCGACTTTCAACTCCTGGTGTACATTTCAGTAGAGGTGACCCAAACTGGCAATTGGGGAGAACGAAGCTGAGGGCAATGGCTATCATTTGCCCAGCAGTCGACAAAACTTTGCCGTAGGAAACCTTTTAGAGCATTTCAAAACTGGTGCAAAATTCAGTCTTGGGCCGACTTTCGATGCCAGGTGTACATTTCAGTAGAGGAGACCCACCCTGGTAATCGGGTAGGGCAAAGCTGAGGCATATGGCTATCATTTGACCAGTGGTCGACAAAAGCTTTGCCGTAGAAAACTTTTGAGAGCATTTCAAACATGGTGCAAATTCAGTCTTGGCTCGACTTTCGACCCCTGGTGTACATTTCAGTAGAGGTGTCCCACCCTGGCAATTGGCAAGGACGAAGCTGAGGGCAATGGTTATCATTTGACCAGCGGTCGACAAAAGGTTTGCCGTAGGAAACTTTTGAGAGTATTTCAAACTTGGTGCAAAATTCAGTCTTTGGCCGACTTTCGACCCTGGTGTACATTTCAGTAGAGGTGAGCCAACCTGGCAATTGGCGAGGGGAAGCTGAGGCCAATGGCTATCATTTGACCAGTTGTCGACAAAAGCTTTGCCGTAGGAAACTTTTGAGAGTATTTCAAACTTGGTGCAAAATTCAGTCTTGGGCCGACTTTCGACCCTGGTGTACATTTCAGTAGAGGAGAACCACCGTGGCAATTGGCGAGGGCGAAGCTGAGGGTAACGGCTATCATTTGACATGTGGTCGACAAAAGCTTTGCCGTAGGAAACTTTTGAGAGCAATTTAAACTTGGTGCAAAATTCAGTAGAGGCGACCCATCCTGGCCATTGTCAAGGGCAAAGCTGAGGGTAATGGATTTAAATGGATTAACGTCCGGAAAAAACTTTGTTTTATCAAAATTGTTAGAAGAGTTCAAAATTTAGCAAAAAAGTGTCTAGGGGCGACTTAATAAATCGGGACACAGCCGATTAAGATTTTTCCCGTAGCTTCATTGTTACCAATGTATATGAAAACCTTCCGAAGAAACTTCTTTTAGAAACGTTGATAGTATGTCTTTAAGAGAACTTCAGGGCCGAGTTTTGACCAGTGGGTCCAACGTCATAAGTGGTTACCCGCCAAAGTTTGAAAAGCTTAAGATATTGCTGAAGATTCATTTTCACCTATTCCAGTGGGGCTTGTAAGATGACTTCTTACAGGTCTAACTGATTTAGATTAAGGGAGTACGAGTGTCAGAAATTTTGTAATTACAATTAAAATTCTGACCTTTTGTTTTGAAGAGCACTAATAATGGAACAACTTGAGCAAAAAATTGTAAAAATCCATGAAGGAATTTTTGAGATATAAGACGTCAAAATTTTGGCGGGAAACAGTTCTCTCTAGAGTTTTCCTTTAATTTGCATAAGATGTTTATATGCATTTAAATATATGAAAATATAATTGGAAGTTGATTAAATTTTATACACTGTCTATATTATACATTTTAAAGTGACCTATGACCAAGAAAATATGATCCATGTGCAAAAAATTTTAACACTGTTTCAATGGATAAAACCCGAGGATATTGAATGCTTCTGAAAATCTGAGGCTCGTACTCCCTTGAGATTAAATAGATAACAGTGTTGCACACATCCGTAGACCTTGCTGGATTTCTAAATATTAACAGGTTTTAAAAGACGGATTTCATCACTAATCTTTTGGCATTCAGAATCATATATTCTGCCTTTGCCTTTACCAAACCAATATATTATCATTCATATTGAGATTAATTGGAATCCACTTTTTATCATTAAGGACTTCTGTAGGAGCTTATTGAAATTCGGATTGTTGATCCGGCAGTTGATGAGGTCATGGGGAATCTCTTCAACTGAACATACACTTCTTTCACGCTGTTTTTGGATCGCTGCAACCGAAAGATCTCAGTGCCAGATACACCCCGTTTCGTATGATTGAGTTAACCCTAACACTAGCATTTGCCGATGTCGATACAAAGTCTTGATGTCCCGAGTTCCTATCGTTGTTTACGGCGCTAGAAGGGTGATGAAAAAAGCTTTGTGCTTTTGCAGAACTTGAAGAAGAGAAAGAAGGTGATCAGGATAAACATGTACCTCTTATCAACCTTCTAGCGGCACGGCACCCATATCCACAACATCAGTTCCCTAGTCTGATCTAGCCATCACAACACGACGATTACATTTGATGATGCTTATACTATAGTCAAAACGTTTGCTTTGCATTTCTGCAATGGGATAGCCTTGCTTTTGTCGGAATAAGCTTTGGTTGGTCGTGGTCACACTTCTTGCTGGTAGACCGTTTCATATATCTCTGATGGGTTTGACTAGCCCTTTTGAGTACCATCAAGAGTTTATGGAGTTCCGTCAAGAGTACAAGCTCTTGCTCAGCTTGATCATCTTTCTGTTAAATATGGCGGGGCAAATGTTTTTCGACAGGCTTCAGCGATCATTTCCTGTCTCCCTTCAAACATGACACAGTCCATTAGTTTGTCCATCCGTCTTTGATGCGACATATCCTCTCAGACCACTTGGTGAAAATCAATTAAACTATCACAGAGTTTTCAGTACATATAACGCTATTGTGCACCAGTTATTTCAAAATGTGATTTTCGTTGATATTTTTTTTTCAGTTTTTTTTTATATTTCTGGGTTCAAATGGGGTGCGGGGGTATACGTAAGTGAGATCTGACGTTGAAAGTACCACCGAAAGTAATGCTGGAAAGATTGCTGACGAACAACCTGCTCTTGAACGATAAATGGTTCGATGTTGTTTTTTAATCAACAAGGTTCTATGAGCTGCGATTTGTTCTTCCAGTAATGAAACTATATGTTAAAGCTTCGAACAAAATAGACTTCAGATACAAAAACATCACGATATTCTACGTTTTCATTTTTCTCCTATCCGTTCCTGGTTGGTTTGATGATATTACTGTGACCTGCTACGAATTCAATGTTATCTGCCCCAGGCTCGTCCGTTGAATCCCTGAACCATAATTAGCATCTTGTGATAATTTGAAAATATATCACAGACCGAGAGATTTTGTCACTTTGGGACCCTCTCTTTAAACCATTAACACAAAGGAATTATAATAATGATGGCCACAAAAATTGTTCTGCAAGTACAATAGATGGTAAACTTCAGAATAATATCTAATTTTTTCAAATTCTTTGCATTAGTTTCCAAACAGTGGTGCATT
Organism: Modiolus philippinarum; assembly: GCA_002080025.1. NCBI lineage: Eukaryota > Metazoa > Mollusca > Bivalvia > Mytilida > Modiolidae > Modiolus > Modiolus philippinarum. The sequence goes on from MJUU01007665.1 coordinate 118,391, forward strand.
TTTACCGATGAAAACTGGAGGTGACAAAAAAAACAAAGATGTTTTTATTACAAATTTCAGTCGTGTGTATTGAAGAATTTACTTGCTGTAATGTAACTAAATTTACTCTACAGATGTAAAAATCAGTCAGCTTTTAGGAAAGCATAATTTTAATAAAATCCTTACACCTGTTTAAGTAGAAGGCTCAAAAGTGAGTGCTTGTCAAAGGCCTTGCTACACATTTTTATTGCAACATTGATTGTGTACGAGTTTCCTTTCCATGGTCGGACAGACAGGCAACATTTGTTGCCTTGCTATGTAAACCGAGAACTTCTTTAACAAATTTAATGGGTAAGTGTTCAAAAGTATCTGTGTCCTTGAAGTTAAGGGATCTGTGTCCTTGAAGTTAAGGGATCTGTGTCCTTGAAGTTAAGGGATCTGTGTCCTTGATGGATTGAAGTCAAAAGTGAACACCCCAAATTTCACATCTGTATAATGGAATGGGGCTTATCAGCGTGACAAAGAGTTTTTCTTACAAATAAGATGGATTATTAGACCGATAGATTTCATAATAAAAAGTAAGATGAGCTCAGTAGAGCTCCTTAACCGACTTATATTTGTCACACAAAAAAACCAACCATGACAACTCACGGGTTGTTAAATCTGGATTGCCCACATTGTGTAAATGAAATCGGGCTTCATAAATGCGTGTCTTGCTTGGCTTTGACTAACTCTACATGTGGGTTGAATGAGAAGGGTCAATAATGCGTTAATGGTTTGGGCGTATCTTCTTACCAAATGCAGCCATGTAGACAGCTAAACAGGGGAGATAAGCAATCTGCTAACAGGGGAGATAAGCACTCGATAAAGCTAAAGAGCGCATAAAAAATAAAAAGTAATACCTGTATACCCCGGATTAGATTAGGGTAACTTCCACTGGAACAGAGGGTGCGGCAATTCGAGTCGGATTTCATGCAAAATTTTTTTATGGTCTATATTATAGCAGTAACCAGAGAACCGTTTCTTTTGAATTTTGTTCCAACCAACATCAGACTGCATGACCAAGCAATAAGAAAATATATATAAATTCGTGCAAGGATACAAGTCCTTGATTTGTGTTTTAGTATCCTTGGATTGGATAACAAGAATAGAGAATCTAATTAAGAATCACAGAAACGCATTATTTTTCAATTTTACTGAGATAACAAAAAGAAAGAAATTAAATCTAAATAATTACCCACTAGACATAATTTTTATCTATTTATTTATTTTATTATTTTTTTAAATTTATTTATTATTATGTGTATTTCTTTTTTTGTGCATTACATATAATTATGAATAGACAATATCGGTATGGATATGGGATGAAAAAATTCTTCAAAATTGTTACCTTTTTTGAACAAATCTTTATTGTTTTACCCACTTCATATATTTTATGTACTTTCAGGCCATAAAAGACTAAATCAAATAGATTTTGACATATTATCAGCATCTTGGATAACCAACCAAAAAAAAAAAATTGTCTCTCTTCAAAATTATTACACTTTATACCAAAATCTTCATTGTTTTAAAATTTTCATACATTTTGTTTACTTTCAGACCTTAAAAACAAAATCAGATAAATAGTTGCAAATATAATTTCAATTTTGTTTTGTATTAGACTCTTAATTGTATGGATATCATCATTATCGGTATGGGATAACCAACTATAAAAATTGTTATAGTTCCAAATTGTACCTACTTTAGTAAAATCTTTACTGGTTTACTTACTTTATATAATTTTATTCACTTTTCTCACAACAAGAAAACAAATCAGATAAAAAGTTGCACATATTATATCAATTTTTTCCTCATTTTACCCAAATTTAATCACAATGGGTTTGAGATAGTCAACTATATAAAATGGATAATTTTCCTTTATTATAAATCTTTTGAACACAATATTTATATTTTTTCTCACATTATATATTTGTTTTGTTTTTTATTCCTTAAAAAAGCAAATTGTAGTCATTGTTTCCCGTACAATTACCCCGGTATCTTTAAATGACTTTGTCAATACTTTACAATTTAAGCAGCTCATCAACAACCATTAAAACTGAATTTCTCTTCTGATGTAATCCTTTCAATACCATGCATACATGGGACACCAATTTTTTGTAATGGGACATCGCTTTTTCTTTATATGTATAACCATCGGACTGCAACTTTATTTATTGAACATTTTTGTTAATGCACTCAATGGTCCCTTGAAATGTGTTAGTAAATTTTGACCATCACAAATTGATATGAAGCATGCAATTTATACTTTATTTACCAAATTAGGATCAAAGGAGGGCATAATATTCAATAAATTAATCAAATCTGTAACAATGCATATGACAAAAATTAAATGTACATATGGAGAAAGGGATATTGAACTACTTGGTCAGCAAGGTGAGCATATTTTTCATTTTTCAAACCATGAATACATGTAACTGAAAATATGCACTTACCTGCTCTACTGTCTTCTCTGTTCTCCTGGTTGTCTTCATTTTGGATAAAACTATAGATAACTAACTTATGTTGACAATTAGAAAATTAAACTGATTTGAAAAGTTATGTTCTTTTTATGTATTATATACCTTATTTCTTGGTAATTGCATTGGATTGGTCCATATTGTTTTATTAGACATGTCAGATGTATGGTTTCAGCATACATGGTCATTTCCTGTATTTGCTTCATGCAGGTGTTAATTTGGATTACACATGTGAAATGTCAATTGACTTTGCACAATACATACAATACACAAGCCATACCTTTGAAAGATGTCATGATAGCTTAATTAGGATGTTCTATAGATTTGTTTATTGACATTTTTGTTTCAATGCACCAAATTAATAAGAAATTTTGAAATTTAATGTGCTCATTTAATACATTCTTTTATTTTTATGTATATTTAATTTAGGTCATGTCTTTTTTTATGGAAGACAATAATAATAATAATTCTTTATTCAAATAACTTATCATTAATGAAATCATTTTCATTTATATGCCCTTAAAAAGATATAATACACATAAATTGCATAGAAAACAAACAAAATACAACAAACTTATACAGTCTGGGATTCCAATTCTGTCCTCAGTATTTAATTCATTCATTTTTGTAAAATCTGGGGGAAATTTTATTGATATTTTTTTTCTTAAATCTAGTTGATCTTTTATGCTCCAGAAATAGTAAAAATAATGAGATTCATCTTCAATTCTTATATTAATTGAGTATTTACTAATTCAATGTTTTTTTTCTTATCTCATAACAATAATTATAATAATAAATGTCTAATCCCAACTTAAAATGACCCACAAAGGGGCATAATGATTGTTACATTCAAACAATATAAAAGCACACCAGTACATGACTATTAATGAGCTAAAAAACATAATTTAGAAAAGGGAAGAGAAATTTGGTAGAACAATGAATTATGCATCCAGGATATATATCCAGTAAAAGGATGTTTTGATTTAAAACATTAATCGACCTGTAAGGTTTTGACAAAACCAAATACATCAAGCTGTATAATAAGAAAATGAAAAATATATATAAATGTCAGTGAATATTGGCTTAAATCTAAAATGAGTAAAAGATAAGTTTTTTTTCTCAATTTCGACTGGATGTGCCATTTTCAAGGATAATGTAAACCAGTTGACAATTTAAAGAGAACAAAATATAAAGAGTTTGATTTGATTTAAATTTATTAATTGTTGAGGTAATATGTATGAAATATATAATATGTATTGCAGTATGAATTTGCATAAAGGTCCTTAAGGATACACCACCAACTTTTTCAACTCGGTCAAAATCCTGAATTATCGATTATGAATGATTTACTGAAATAAATATTTACATGTTCTTCCTTGTTCTGATATTATATTTTGTTATTTTGTTTAAACATTAATTCTAGACATTTGTTTAAATATTTATTTAATCTAGTGTTTCAAAAAACTGATATAATACATTTTGAACTATATATACCTTGCTTTGCACTTATTGTAATGCTTGCACTCTACCTCTGTCCTTCTGTTGTACAATCTATTTTTCTATCATGTGCCCTGTCAACCGCAATAATTCAATAGGAAATCTTTCACGTATTGATGCTGACTAAATTAGTTTGCTTGTGTGTGTTTGATTTTTACTCTTTTCTTGTTTTTTTTATATTTTTGCTTTGTTGGTATTTCTTTTTCTTCTTCTTTTTTTTTAGGTCCACACAATCTTTCGGTTTTGTATAAATATGTCAAAAATTTGTTCAGCAACTTAAATTTGTTATACTCTTAATCATGTTAATAAATTAATCCTATATACACTCATATGTTATCTGATTTATTGGGATCCTGGCTAATTTTTTTTTTGTCCACACTCATCTCTTATCTGTAAATAATAGATCCCACAATTTTTTTTCAAAATTTCTCCCAGCCCCTTAAAATTGAATGGTTGTTCCCTAAAATCAATACAACTGGTTATTCATTTAACTATATAGCAAACGCAGATTCAATGAAATTACAAATTTATATTTTTTTACACATCAATATGGTGTGCTTTGAGCGAGGTTATTCATTTTTATGATTTGTTTCTTTAATCAGCTGAACCGACAAGTTCTTTCTACAACCTAGTATGAAATTTACTCGATTGACTCCTCTATTTTTTCCAAACAAAACAATCTCAAAGCTGAGGAATTTTGAAAAATGCATTGTCTAGCAAAATATTGTTTATAAACAGAGCTTGAGTACATTACATTGTATTCCTGTTCAAGGATGTGTACATACTGTTACAAAGAATTACAAATGTTGTATCATCCTTTGATCAACCCCAAAAACTCCTTGTAATAGTTATGTTTAAATAAGCCTGTTAAGTTCAATATACTGGTGTTCTTCCCATAGTGTTGACCATTTCTTGAAATTTTCTGTTAGTATATTGGGCATGTTCAGGTGTTTGAATGTTTTTTTTTTTTTTTTTTTTTTTTTTTTTTTTTNGATGATCAATCAGTTGTTAAAACTGTTTTTGAACATGTTTTGATGTTTTCGTATATAGTCTGTTAAATTTTTGCTTTGTGTTAATTATGTAAGGGAAATAATGAGCACTGTCTACTATTTAGAAGGAAGACTTTATCAGTATTTTTGGGGGGTTCATTTTCAGTGTTATTTGGAAAATTGAAGATTGTTAACCTTTTGAAATGCCCCCCCCCCCCATTTTATGTGAAAGTATTATTAAATTGATATGTTTTTCTAAAAGGTCAGTCTATCATACTTATTTTTTCACATGGATATATAAAAATGCCAGTTATCTAAAGCAATGATTTGTATAGTCCTTGTCTAAAGTTTGAGAGCATATGTTGAAACGATCGAGTGAAAATAGATCTTCAATTGCGTGAATTATAGAGGGTCGAACAGGGGGTACCGTGTACGAGCGTAAGAGAAATAAAATGTCACAACACGAGGAACGAAAAATTAGAAATTGGCTTGCACGATGCACTTTTTCGATTGGCAAGAAATACGGAAAATAAACGACCCTCCAACACGGCAACAAGGGCAAACACACTGCGCGAAAATACCCTCGTGTACAACTAATGCATAATTATCATTTTGCGTTGTCAATTCAGGTTGAAACAGCATGTTCACAAGTATGGCTTTAATGCAACAATTAACTTAATATTTATATTATGCAAGGATTGTATCATGAAAATTTTCAAGATTTAATTCGTTTCGTTTGAAAATTTTAATTATCTATTTTGGTATTGATTTCTTGCATATCATTAAATGACGAGTACTTTCTCTTCAATTGACGAATTGTATTCGTCAAATGACGAGTAACGGGACGGGAACTGTTATGGACGTGAAACGATTCGCCCCGTCCCGTCCCGTCACGTTCCCGTCAGCGATCCGTTCACGTCCCGTCAGCAATCCGTTTCGCGTTCGTCAAACGGTAAGGGCTACGCTGCACAGTACTGTAGGCCTTGCGATTTGGAGAAGTCGTTTGGGTACGTCAGCATCACCAGCATGGTGCTGGCGATGCCGGGGTCGCCGAGGTGCGCAATCTTCTTGCCTGAGAGTAGGTAGGTGATGCTGCAAAATAAATATATGGCGGCGTCATGGACGGCCGATATCAGGTTTTCAGGTTGTCCAATCGTTCTTTAGGGGCCGTCTTTTGATCAAACGATAGCTTTTGGCGGTATGGAGGGAGAGATCCTTGGTCTCGACATAGCTGGGTATCTTCCTCACCGGAATTAATCAGATGAGCACCGGCTTCATGTTCGTACTCGTGAACCTGAAAATGTGGAATTTTTTACAATTCGTGGGCATCAGTTTTCGTGGATTTTTTTAAAGCATCACTCTTTCGTTAAATTTTAAATTCATGATATCGAATTCTAAGCAATAAAACTCAAGGGAAAAGTGCATTTGGTTGGGAACTTAATTTCATGGTTTAAAAGAACCACGAAATCAATGAAATTTGGAACCCCACGAACAAAAGTACTTTCACAGTACTCCTAGAGACTTTCATCGAAAGTCAGTTCTTCGGTGATACTAAGCATACCGGTCATCATATATTTATTTAAAACGCCGTACGAAGTCTTGAACAGTGGCGATATCCCAAACTGAAATGCGATTATTGAGACGGACTAGCTGCTGCAATGACCTCTTGGTCTCGGCGACGGGTGGTGCCAGGGGCTTCTTTTTGCGGATCACTCAATGAACGACGTTGCCTTCGTCGCTCCATTCTCAAAACCTTTAAGGGCTGCATTTGAAGCGGCACCCACGGCCTTGCTTCCCAACGTCTTTGCTGCGGAGAAGTCAATACTCAACCGGCCAGACTGGTGATGTTTTCGAAAAGTCCTCGTCCACCAATTGCATACATCCTGCAGTAACCGTGATTCACTACTAAAGACATCGTAAAATTATTTGCAAGGAGCAGCTTTTGATGCAACTTCTTGTACTCCCCCTCTGCCGATATGCTTGAATATCCTCAAGGCGTCAAGAATGGCGCACCCCATTATTCCAAGCCTGGATCGAGACGATCTAGCAACTTGTCGAAGTATTTTGGGAGGAAGATGGTTTCCACCACACTCATAATCTTATCTTGCTCATAGAGATACAAGGTGATCTCCTTTAATTCCATGTTTCTGCTAAACTTGGGGTCTGCAAAAGTCCAGAGTTGCCTTTGTACATGACACTCGATGCTCGTAGGATATCGCAAAAGGTATTCAGGTCCTCAACTTGAAAATCTTCCGGACGATTCATGAAAATGAGCTCCCACAGACCGTGGTTGCCCCTATAGCGGTCGCCGTCTAAGAAGAAATCGTCAACGTCGAAAATGACGAGTAGACTCCCAATCATGATGCGTTCCTTATTAAGCTTCATGAGTCATACTGACCTGAAGATACTGGGTTGCCTGTGGACCGAGGTTTGTACCTAATGCTTGGGAGAAGGGTAGTTTGTCTTTAACGCTCTCAGTGGCAGGATAAAAAGCAGGCATCGGGGCAGTTAGGGCGATTGGGGGATCTTCGATCTTTTTGGTTTATCTGGGAAGCGGTGTCCTTTTGTGTCTCGACCATGGGCTTGAACATCGCGTCCGAGTCCGATCTCATGTAGGCGACGTTGCATGTCGTTAGCCTGGATGCTGCGCTTGGTCTCCTGTAGGTCCCTAGCATCGCCAACTCCTCTAAGCGTTTGATTGGACAACCCTAAGCGTTAGATTGATCGCCAAATAGCGTTGCTTCGAGTCTCTTGCATTCGGAGGAGCAGAAAAGTTCCATACTCTAAACGGGTTTATTATCGTACTCCCCACCATCCGGGCATTAACGTCCGACCAGTGGGTGGCAAATTTAGGTATGGCTATAATCTCGTCGTGAAGTGGTTCAAAGCCTTGTCGTGAGCGATCGGAGATCCAAAACCCATAGCATACCAGTAAATATTGCGGGGGGTTGACACTTTTTCGGTGATTGTCTGCAGAGTTTGCTAAATATCCAAGCGAAGTTATCTAATAATGCTATATAACACGGAACCCGGCAATGAATAGGCTTTACGATGGTCAAGAGAATACAGATCCACAAACTGTAGTTTCTCCGAACACCTCAACATAATTTAAAACTTTCGGGTGAAAATGATAATTTCTAAAATTTTACCATTTGTCGAAGTGTTCCTAGAAACTATAGTCTGATTATTTATTGCTGGGTTCCGAGGTAAATAGCATTATTAAATACTTGCGTTGATGTAATAATGTGCAAACTTACCTTTTCTCCAGACAACCACCAAAAATGTATCAAAAACTTCCCCGCTAAGCAGATTTGCTTTCCATCCGCAATATTAGTTGGTACGCTGTGAAACCGGTAGCATGCCTCAGGTAATAGCTTTGAGTGCCTCTTGCATTTATTACTGCGCGATATGGATGCGTACGTGCATTGATGGCCGGACGGTCTTGATGCAGCAGGGTTGTCTGGACAGCTGCTTAGGTTTCCGGCGGGAGTTGGAATTATATATTGGTAGAAATACACTGAAAAAAAATTAAGCATTGAAAGTAAAAGCAAAGAGAGCACCTCGACTACTGCAAAGAAACAACATATAGCATATCATTTAACCGATGAAGATTTAGGGTGGCAAATGCTGAGGTGTTGCAACGCGAATAGGGTGAGAGTAAAAATATGACTGAAACTATAAAAAGTACTACAATAATATAGTGTTTGCTTTAGCAGCTTCGGAAGATACTTCGCCAACTGAATCGGAGACAGAGTCCAACGTATCAGACGAAAGCAATCACTCTGACGAATCTACATATAGTAAAGAGGAAAGTAATGACTATAATACTTCAGAAGAGTCCATAGACGAAAGCACTGACGATGAAGATGACCAAGAGTCTCCATGGAAGGTAATCGTGAATCAAACATTTGACAAACTCGAGCCAGAATACACCGAGAAAGTAGAAGAGTTGCTGGAAGAAGGGCAGGACTCTGAAAAGGCTTTTTTAGCCGCATAGGAAGACACGAATAAACTTTTTAGAGACCATATGAGAAAACAATACCTGGAAACGGTGTTCTGGATTCAGGATTTCAACAAAGATCTAATTCACAAAAAGATCAGGGATAGAGCCAAACGTGTAAGTGATGAAGAGGACTACGACACAAGGGAATCTTGAGAATATGCAGATAAGAAAAGAAAATATATGTTAGACGACGTATTGGTCAGTTTCGAACCACCACCAATCGAAGACAGCAACGACTCGATGTAAAGTCACAGAAGAAAAGTGCATGGGGTAATACGGCCTATTTGTAGGATAGCCAGACACAAGCCTAGAGAAACGCAGAGTTCCCCTATGGAAAGTATATAAGAATTCACCAAATGACCCACTTGTCAAAATTTTGAACCCCTTCAAGCACCCATACAAAAAGAGATAGAGCTTCATAAATATGACCGCTGGATTTAGAATGACAAAGTTACTCCGAATACATATATAACACGTCTTTAGTACTTGACTAGCAAAAAACGAAATTTGAGCCTTTCCCCAAATTTTTGTCCCCTCGTAACACTCCAACTTTTAGAGATAGAGCTTTATACATATCACCAATAGCTTTAGATGGTCAAAGTTACCCCGAAAACATATAACACGTCTATATTACTCGACTAAGAACAAAATTGTATTTTGGAATTCCCGAATTTTTGGGTACTTTTATCTTCCAAAAGGTAAGAGAAAGTACGTTGAAACCTTCACTAATCCTTGTAGGAGCTCAAATTTACCCCGTAATTTACAGTGTATGTGAAACGATCTCGTCCATGGATAATTGAAAACCACATATATACTACTAAGAAGTGGTCGATACTACTGATATGGATGGTGGCTTCATCGCGCCAACAACGTGGACCAATGAGTGCAGATAGTGATTTTTGATGGAGAAATGGTCGACGACATGGTCTTTTGAAAACTCTCTCACCATAACCCGCCGCAGAAGCTGGCAGATTGGGTGTTGGAGCGACATTCCGAAGACGCAGAGTCGATTTTACTCTGTCCTTCATTAAGGAGGAAGTTATTCAGCAGCGTCGTCATGTCATATTCCGATTTTCCTATGATCAGGCCTCGGATGGATCGCGGAGGGAAGAGAAAGATTGGTTATTCCTACTCACAGGGGGCTCATAGTACGTAAGCTCTTCAACGTCCATTTATCATTTATAAAATGGCAATGTACTGCTTGAAATGTCGAGAGAAGACGAGAGAAGAAAGGCGTGGACGAGGTAATGACCATCAATGGGCAGCGTTGGAAAATTGGGACCTATGTCGTCTGCAGAGTAAGGAAGTTGCAGTTCGGCGTCGGACTCTGAATAGGATGATTAATGAATAGGACGCCCTTCGAAATGGCTCTGCCCGGGCACAATTCCACAAACCCCGGGACCAACCTAAAAAGGCTCTTGAAGGTCGATTGTTCCCCAAAACCTCGTCAGCACTATCATCGGCAAAAAGACACGATTTTGGCTTGGCGTGGGGAAAAGGTATGGTGATCGATTGCGCTTCATAAGCCAGTCCGACGCAATTTCGGAAGCGTAATGTGGTGGTAGGTGGATTGGACGAGACCTTAGCCCCCGATCTTGTAGATATGAGCGCATTCTCCCGCATAACTGAGACTAAAAATTCCTCTTGATCATCATCGACGTCTTTTCAAAGTACGCCTGGTTGGTGCCAGGCAAGGATAAGAATGGTGCAATGGTGTGAGATGCCTTCCGGATCGTTGGAGACGCCCGAGAAGCCAAGAATGGATAAAGGCACGGAATTTGATAATCGTGAGGTGGATGAACTGCTCTAGAAGCACGGGATCGATCTCTATTCAACCGAAAACGAAGAGAAATCGAGCGTGGTAGAAGGCTGTAATCATGCAATGATAGAGGAGATGTTCAGGTACTTTTAGACCTATTCTACGCGCACCTACCTCCCGTCGCTGACGATCTCCTCTGCCAGTAAGATACCGCCAAGTATCGATCCATCAAGATGACTCCAACTGCCACCAGGCAGAAAGAGCACGAGGCTAAGGTCTTCTGGAACCTTTACGGGGACCTCCGACCAATGCAGCCGCATCGAATCGACGTCCGCGATAAATTCCGGGTCACCCAGAAGAAGGAAACGTTCGAGAAGGGATATACTCCGCCCTGGACGGAGAAAGTCTTCACTGTCTTCCAGACCATTGCAACGCAGCCACCGACCTAACGCCTCACCGACTTCAGCGGCGAAGAAATCCTGGGCTACTTCTGCGAGCCGAGCTGCAGCGCAATGGTCAGGACGCCTATTGCATCGAGAAGGTCTTGCAGCGGTGGACTATGGGCGGCGTGAAGAAGATCTACGTGAAGTGGAGAGGCTACCCCGCGATCTTTAATTCCTTGAACAAACAAAGCCCCTAACAGTTATCTTTACAGTCCTACGAAAGAGAAACCAGAAAGGAAGTCCGCGATTGATTTGGGCAAACCCATGGTAAGACTCTATCTTTTCTTCAGCGCCTCATACCGCGACTCAAGGTGAATCCCGGTTAAATCTCAATCTTTTGATCAATGGCATTGATCCATCCTTGCTTCGCACTGACCACCCCTTCCAACTTTTAGCACACAATAGATCCCTTGGTGACTGGCTCGTCTACTCGGGTCCCCTCTGACAGATTGAACGCATACACTTGCATATTTATATCACGTCCATCTTGCCATCTGGTATGGGCAAGCACTTTCACATATTTTTCGTCGAAGGGTTTCTTCTCTTCCTTCAGTGCTTTCTTGGTCGCACAAAGCTCTGCCTCTAGGTCATCCATGCCTTTCACGCTATCCTTTAGCTGGAGGCTGACCCATCTCTTCATGATCGCATCCGAACTATCCCTGTGCAATCCAAGGCCTGTGATGCGACGATCGTTCATATCGAGATCAGTAAAATTGTCATCTTCATTCTATAAATCGCTGCAAAAACAGCAATATTTCAATATTAACGTCAACGAAATTTTTATATTTTTGTTATTGATTCAACACGAGGATCTATGTAAAGTGGGCATTCGAGGAAAAAATGTATTGATTCCTCTATCACATGTCCACAGCCAGGTTCATAAAGTAGGTTTACACGGAAAAGATCACCATTCAAACTACTAGACCTATGTCTTAATAGGGTATGTAAAATATTCAGAATCCCTTTGCCAGCGGAATAAAATTTTTAGCGTTTTATTAAGTTTAATTTATTAGTTAAATGTTTCTTGAACAATTCATTGGAAGCAATATCTTTCATGGATTCATTCAAATTACTGCGAATCGTTGAGGGAAAGAAGGAGTTAGCATACAGCTCTATTCGATGCCTAGGAGCTTGGAATTCGTTTTGAACTCTCATTAACACTACAGAATGAAGACAAACAATCATTTCATTATGACAAGAGTTTTTTTAATTTATGAAAAAGATTAAGTTTCTTCTATTTCTTCGTGATTGAAGAGTTTCCCATCCAGTTTCAAAGTATTATGACTCAATACTGGCAAATTTCGGTAATCCTGTAACAATTCTAGCTGCTTCATTTTGAATCTGTTCAAGTTTTGTTTTATCATCCATCACAAAGTTCACTAGTATATTCTAAAATTGGAAGAATATAAGTGAAATAGATTTTTTTCTAGATAATGTCTACTGAGATTAAATTTAAATTGTCTTAAAACTGACACTGTTAATGAAGAGCTTTTGATAATATTTTGAACATGGCTTGTCCATTTACAGTTTGAGGAAAAGGTCACACCAAGATGCTCACGATTTTCAAAAATGCAAATATTTTCGCCATTAAAGGTTATATAAGGGGGTTTATAACATTCTGAGTTTAAAACATAACACATTCAGTTTTGCTTCGAATGAATTTCACTAGCCATTTTTCGGAGCATGGTTGTATCTTATGGAGATCAGAGTTAAGCTTGGTTTCTATGTCAGGAATGTTATTCAAAATGTATAATAAAGATGTGCCATCAGCAAACAATCTGGCTGAACCCTCTGTTGTATCATGAATATCATTTATATATTAAAACAACAAAGGACCCAAGACTGACCCTTGAGGTTTACCCCCTTTTATTTTGCCAATATCAGAAGAACAATTTCTTATAAAAACGTTCTGAGGTCTATCGCTAAGATAATTCTTTAACCACGATAGACAGTTTCTAGAAATAAACCTTTATGCCAAAGACGGTCAATTGCTTTGGAAATATCACAAAAAATGTTGCAATGAATATTTCATTTTCTAAAGCTATACAAATATTGTGATATATTTCAATAAGTAAATGAACAGTAGAATGTTTTGCATAAAACCAGCTTTATATTCATACAATCACGAGTAGTAAGTTGTATATGTATTTGTAGACCACTCTCTCAAAAACTTTCCCTACACAATTCAGCAGACTAATAGGACTATAATTTGTTGGATCGGAATTTTCACCTTTCTTTAAAAGATCAATAACAACGCCAATTTTCATTTATCTAAAGCCCGAAGACCACCTAGCCTTCTGAAAGGAGCCTCAATACATGCAAGCCAAGCTGATCGCACACCACATCGTCGCGCCGCTGTAGCTCGTTGGTATTACAAGTTTATCGAATCTCCGGCCGCAGATAGTCGACCATCTCGTTAGGAGGAGGCCAGCCGTAAGTATCGAAGTAGACATGGAGTCGTCTGCGCTTATACCTCCGGGCCAACGCGATCAAATTGATTCAGGATGCCGCATTGGATGAGGTGTGGGGTGGAAGGTAGGGACATGGGCATGAATGGATTATTAGGGTTGTGTCGGCTTCCTCCAGCTATAGATTCGAGACGGGCTTGTAGGGAAGGAGGATGTCGTGCATGCGAATGATGCTCATTCATCTAGCTATGGGCATTCGTACCCGTCAGAACTTACCTAGTGCAGAAGAGGAGGGAGTGGCATCCGCACCTATCAGAGCCTGCCAAGTGCAGAAGAGGAGGGATGGAAATCCGCACCCGTCAGGAGATGGCATGTGCAGAGGAGCGGTGAGGGGAGGGTCTCACCTTCGAGGACGTCAGCGATTCGATAATGGCCTTGCAAGAGGGTGCTGACGCTGTCGAGGAGGATGTAGCGCTTATCGTCCTTGGTAGAAAGAGCCATCTTGTTGATCTCTTAGGCGTAGATCTGTCGGAGATGGCTACGGAGGATGCTCTTCGGTCGGTGACTCTCTTGCTGGGTGGTGAGGCATCGTTTGTAGTCCTCGAAGGCGATGCTGCCTTTGTTGACGCTCTTAGTGAGCCCTTCGCCTTCTTGGTGGTGTAACCGTCATCAATCTTGAAGGCGTATAGCTTCGCCCGCACCCCTACGAAATCGGTCTCGGTCTTGCCGCCGAACTCGTCCTTGAAAATCCAGAGGACCTTCTTATCAGTCCGTTGGGATGCCGAAGGGGTGCTAAGGAGAATAATCGGAAGTGTCGAATTCGGCCTCGACGGAAGGGGCGATACCCTTGTTGAAGTGGTCGGTCTGGATCTAATAAGCCAAGGTGTCGGTATCAATGAAGAGCAGCCGGGCCTTGCTGGCGTAGACTTTCCACACGAATCCGCAGTGGAAGCCGTACAGCAGGAGCTTCGAGAGCTCCCATGTAAATCGACTTATCGAACTTTAGCTTGGTGTATGTCATATGGACGGCTGTCACGTTTTCGGTAAAGACGACCGACGATTGAAGTTGGGCTTTGTGACAAGCTTTAGGGTCTGTTTCTCGATTGTGACCAGCCTGACGTCTACTCCGTTCCGGATATTCTTTCTGGAAGACCGAGTTGACCGTCAGCTTTAAGATGTTGTTCGGAGTCGGTCTTAGGCATGGCGTGAAGAGCAGTATTCACATGTACGTATTGTTTGATCCATGCAGATTGCATGAATCCAATGATCAGATGGACTTTATGATCTTCATCTCTTCTCAAGATACAATTTGAGATTTCAGTAATGCAGCATACATTTTTGGCGCTTACCAAGATGAGGAACTAGCTTACGCACCTTGCCGATCTCCACGTTCTCGGGCGCGAGAGGGAAGTCATTGTGGGCGTCGTGAAGATCCTGTGTGTTTTCGAGTTCGCGCACTACCATGGCGCCATATTCGTGACCGTCGGGATATATCAGGATATCGTCGATTTCCGACTCCATAAGCTCAAAGTTCCCCGTGGACAGAGACTGTGCCATCACCCGACCGTATAGATTTTTGCCATTGAGGCAATTGAGATACCGTATATCGGGATTTTTTTGGCGTGTGTTTAATCTTTGCAACGTTCCCGGTTGACAATCTAGCGCGAAAATAAGCCCCGCGTAAATTTCAAAGCCCATTCAAATGCATCAGTCATAGGTACTCCAACGAAGAATTTTTTAAGCACATTTTGATGATTTGTCAATTTTCAATGCACAAATACACAATGTTGACACGGTGCATGAAGACGCACGTTAAGTGTTGAATTTAAATTACAACCTTTTAATTTTTAAAATAGATTCAAGAATGCACGTAGGTGCACGGTAATTAAACTTTTACTGTTTTTTGCAGTTTTTTCGATTTTTTGTCGTAATTAATCGTGAATAGTGGTCAAAGATCGTAACTCCAAATAATTTTTGAACCAGTTTCTCCTAAGCTCTTATAGAACTGGTAAATGCGAAGAAAATAAAATACCGGCAGTGGACTAATTGTAATTTTTAAATGATGTTAATTTATCCTTAATCTTTATTATTTGGAGATTAAAAGTTTAATGTCTAATTATTGAAGCAGATAGCTATCTTTTTGCACCGTAAATTCATTCAATTCGAACATTAAATTTTTTCGTTGGAGTACCTAAATTAGATAAAACAGTTACGCAAACTATTAGCGCAGCGAATAAATCCCTTCTTTGTTTTACACCAAAATCGCGACGAAAGCCGACGCGAAAATAATCCTGTATACGGTACTTATTTGATCTCACCCTCGTGTATCCAAGCTACTTGACGACGCGTCATACCAAATCAAGTTGTGGAAGTTGATAGGGACACACCATGAATGCTGGAAATCCAGATTGCGCTGGTTTTATACTGCGCCACGATTCTTCCCAATGAGGTGGTCGTGATCCTGGATCTTATACCCTCCCAATTCATCCCCGCAAACGGGTCAGTGCATGCTTTCTTCGAAGCTCTCCTTGTGGTTGTCGGTCATCATCATGGGCTTCGTCTCCTTGTATAGCTTACCGATGACTCGCACTTCCTCCTCGATGCACTGAACGAATTTCCTGGCAGAATCCTCCCCCACAGTAGATGACCGACTCTTTGTAGTCCCCGTTAGCGTACTTTACGCGATGACAGAAGCCCGATGGCTTCTGTTGTTGGTAGGCCTTCGTGTAGGAATATGATGGATCCGGCTGGAAGGTGTCGATCTTCTCCGTGAAGCACTGTGAGCACTATTCTGATAAACATTGTTGATACAATGGTATTCAGAAATGACAATACAGAGTAAAACGAATGTGACTCTCATCAGCTTCTTGTCGTTACGGAATGATATTGTGGATCTTTCCTGGGTCTCGATCCTGACCGCATCATTCTTGCTGTAATATTCCAAATCTCGTCGGGACACTCCTGCTTGGTACATGTTGGTAAATGGCACAAGCACCTACGGTAAAAGTAAGCTTGCCCATCTTGATTTGTGACCTGTGCTGTAAAAAGGTGTGATAAGCTCTTGATCCAGCAGTAATGTTGCTTGCCTTCGTGGGTCAGGAAAAGGAGATCTACGTGGGTGGGACCCGTTTTCTTAGATATATGTAGATCCTCTTCCTCATCTTTGCTCTTCATTGTGCCGTCGAAGCCTAAGACGCTGACATTGATGGAGGAATTCTGCCTCTCGAATTTAGCGATCGCCTTGATCGAGACTGGGTAGTCGATGCCTTCAAATCTTAGATGTCCCTGGTCTCTTGTACTGAGCTTTGCAGTAAGCTTGATTGCCATCTACCTCATCCCAATGAATAACTTCCAGCACAGCCAAATGGAAGCAGCAGTCGTCATCATTTTTCACATTAACGATCGCCTTTTTTGCAAATGCCGATGGTGTTGGTATGAAGGACCCCCTCCACTTAAGCGGCTGGAATTGGTCGAGACGGATATCAGATTTTGGACTCGCCAAACGCTCCTCCCTTTCCCTTATCGCATGTACCTTGCCATACTTTTCTTGACCTTCTCTATCATTGGAATCCCCAGTTCGAGGTCTTAAGATTCCGTGATGATCGTCGTGCGTTGTCTGAAGGGAAGGTGACTTATGAATTTTTCTCCGGTCCAGGGGTATCCACCATCTCTGCTAGAAGCTTTAAGCGCACATTTAATTCCTTCTTTTGAGGGAGCGCTTTCAAAATGTCACTGGTGCATGTGCCCCGACTTACCATCAGAAAAGGGGTCATATCGTGCGTCTTTGCGGATTCGATGACGAAATATGCCATTTAGAGCTTCCCGCCGATCGGTGACCTTTATCTCATCCTCGACTTTTGATGTTCTCTTCCGTCAGCTTGAGCAGATCGTCTCTCTTGGGCTTGGTGGGGCCGCGATTATTTGCTAGAGCTGCTTCTTGCTGAATGCTTCCTAATGGGTAAATAAAAGGGTGGTTTTCTCCTTCATGAGCTTCATCCAGGTCTCCTTGTTCTGGCTATTGGACCCTCAGACCGTCAGACCATCATACTTTGCTCTTAACGGAGGGTCGGCATGGTCCCTTTTATCACCATTTTACCCTCGACTAGCTAGTATGGTCTCCTCCGGAATGCGAGGTTGCCTGCAATTTCCCAGCAGAGACCATCATTCTTGGGCTTGCTCTTGCAGAACAAATAGCACCTTGTTCCTCTTGACTGTGACGCCGCACGTGGTTTTCTGCTACCCTGGTTAATGCTCAAATCGCGTCTTGACGTACTCCGCACCGCAAATTTGTCAGAACTGGGTATGCTCATCCATCTGCGTCACGCACTACTGCTGCCTTTGGGTTTGATGATTTTATCTTTCTGAAAAATCTTGATAGATGGTTTTTCCGCGAAGGTGACGGTCTTGGACGAGGGTATGGAGGTTGGTCTCGTAAGAACCGAGACGGGCTGGGTATGAATAGTGAAGGACTGAACCAGGTCAACCTGACTTCAGCCAAAAAGTCGGAAAAGTGATCCATCTTATCATTACTCGTCAATCTGGGGAGCTGACTCACCTCTCTTTAGGGCGTCCTTATCCTTTGGGTGGCTTTTGCACCAGTGAATACATATTTCATTCTTTTATTTATTCTATGCTCAATAGGGATGCAGTCCGTTTGCATCTGGCCGTCGTGGCTTTGGGTCCTATGCAGGATTTCCCCTTCAAAGTGACGGTAGTGTAGAATTGTCATTTTCATACTACTTCCTTAACATAATATATATTATAGACTGCTTCGGATAGTAAATATCAAAATTTATGGTACAGAAATATGTTCTTTTGGTAAGAAAAATCATTAATTTCACTGCATGAACTCATTTTAACAATTTTATAACAACAAAGAGTGTATGGATCTTGACTATTTATAATTAATTAACGACCCATTGTAATACTGGAGTTAAAAAAATAGTCCCTATTCATAATAACCAATGACAGCTAAAAAAACATGCCGATTTCTGCGGCACACGTGTACATACTTCTATGTAAGTAATGCCCCATCCCTCCCCTCAATGATTCAAAAATCTGTTATTTGATTTAAATGTCTCTTAAAGCGATTATAGGCAAATGAAAACATGCTGACATCATGTTGATATGAAAAAAAACTACAAATATTTGTCAAATTGAAAATGGTGTCCACATGGCGTCCTGTAGACCATTGCACTTTTACAACTGCAAGAAAAGCCTTATACAATAAGCTATTATCTAATACTTCTTTTGTAAATAGTTAATTGTATAAACTCCTTTAAATTTTGCAATTGATTTAATGATTTTAGAAAAGCAAAATTTTCAATCATATTATGTCATTCAAACGACGCGCGTGTCAATAATGATTGCATTGCATGCTTTACGCCTCTGTTCCATAGCACTGTATGTTTATATGCTCCTTCAATTCACGCTTAGCATTAACAATTGAATTTGTATCGATATCATTGTACAAAATGTTTGTGTGTCATTTGGAAATAATCGATGGATCATAAGAAATTCCCCTTCTTATAGCTTGATAATGAATTTTTTAAAGTAGCATTTTTTTTCAAGAGCAAGCCTTCCGTATCCCTTTAACATGTTTAATTTCCAAGAGGGGGTAGATGTAGGCAGACTTAAAAGAGTGAATTTCGCTGGGAAGGGACACTAATCATACCATTTGCCTATTGGTAAAACAAATATTTATGCGGAAACCAGTTGTGCACATGAAGTCCTTATTGCAAACAAAATAGTTCCAAATAACAAAACAGCGAAGTTACCGGCAAAGCTTTTGAAATCTATTAGTGAATATGTAGCTTCAGGCAATGTCTTTCACTTCCCAAACTGCCTTACCGGGTTACCTCTTTTGAAGTCGATCCAGGGATCCAAAGTCGGCCCTGATCACCTCTTGAGTACCTACTATGGACGTTTCTCAAGTTTTCTACGTCAAAACTTTTGTAATCCATTGGTGAAAATCTAGATACAGGCAATGTCTACCATTTCCCAAACTGACTGGGTGGGTCACATCTTTCGAAGTCGGCACCAGGGATCCAAAGTCGGCCATGACCATCTCTTGATACCTACTAAGGACGTTTCTCAAGTTTCCTACGACGAAGCTTTTTTAATCCCTTAGTGAAAATGAAAGATATAGGCAATGTCGATTACTTTCCAAACTGCCTTGGTGGGTCACCTCTTATGAAGACGGCACAAGGGGTTCAAAGTCGGCCATGATCACCTCTCGGGTACCTGCTATGAATGTTTCTCCAAAGTTTCCATGGGCAAAGCTTTTGAAATCCCTCATTGAAAAATTAGCTACAGGCAATGTCTTCAACTTCCTAAACAGCTTGGTTGGGTCAACTTAAATGTAGTCGGCACCAGGGAATCAAAGTCGGCCCTGCCCATATCTTGACTACCTACTATGCACTTTTCTCAAAACGTTCCTGCGGCAAAGCTATTGAAATACCTTGGTGAAAATGTAGCTACAGGTAATGTTATCCACTTCTCAAACTGCCTGAGTGGTTCACTTCTTATTACGTCGGCACCAGAGGTCTAAAGTCGGCCTTGACCATCTCATTAGTACTTACTAAGAACGTTTCTCTAAAGTTTACTTCGTTTTTTCAAAATACCGGTTGTGAAAATGTAGCTACAGGCAATGTCTTCAATCTTTCTAAAGGGGTAATCTATTATGAAGTCGACACCAAGGGTCCAAAGTTGGCCCTGACGACCTCTTCAGTAAATGGACGTTTCTCAAAAGTTAACTTCGGAAAAGCTTTTGTAATCCCTTTGTGAAAATATAGCTAGAGGCATTGTCTACTATATCCGAAATAGCCTGAATGGTTCATCTTTTATGAAGTCATCACCGGGTCCAAAGTCGGCCCTGACCATCTCTTCGTTACCGCCTATGAACTCTTCTCATGAGTTTCCTCCTACAAACCTTTTGAAATCACTAAGGTGAAAATGTAGCTGCAGACAATGTCTTCAACTTCCCAAACTTCTTTTTTGGCTCACCTCTTACAAAGTCGCCACCGGGATCACAAATCGGCCCTGACAAACTCATATGAGTCACCTCTACTAAAATCTACACCAGTGGTCGAAAGTCGGCCTAAGACTGAATTTTGCACCAAGTTTGAAATGCTCTCAAAAGGTTCCTACGGCAAAGCTTTTGTCGACCGCTGGTCAAATGATAGCAATTGCCCTCAGTTTCGCCCTCGCCAATTGCCAGGGTGGGTCACCTCTACTTAAATGTACACCAGGGGTCGAAAGTCGGGCAAATACTGAATTTTTCTCCAAGTTTGAAATGCTTTCAAAAGTTTCCTACGGCAAATCTTTCGTCGACCACTGGTCAAATGATAGCCATTTGCCTTAGCTTTGCCCTCGAAAATTGTCAGAGTTGGTCACCTCTACTGAAATGTACACCTGGGGTCGAAAGTCGGTCCAAGAATGAATATTGCACCAAGTTTGAAATGCTCTCAAAGGTTTCATACGGCAAAGCTTTTGTCCATTACTGGTCAAATGATAGCCATTGCCCTCAGCTTGCCCTCTCCAATTGCCAGAGTGGGTCACCTCTACTGAAATGTACACCAGGGGTCGAAAGTTGGCCCAAGACTGAATTTTGCATTAAGTTTGAAATGCTCTCAAAGGTTTTATACGGAAAAGCTTTTGTCCACTACTGGTCAAATAATAGCCATTGCCCTCAGTTTGCCCTCTCCAATTGCCAGGGGGGTCTCCTCTACTGACATTTACACCAGGGGTCGAAAGTCGGCCCAAGACTGAATTTTGCACCAAGTTTGAAATGCTCTCAAAAGTTTTTTACGGCAAAGCTTTCGTCGACCACTGGTCAAATGATAGCCATGTGCCTCAGCTTTGCCCTCGCCAATTGCCAGGGTGGATCACCTCTGCTGAAATGTACATCAGGGGTCGAAAATTGGCCAAAGACTTTATTTTGCACTAAGTTTGAAATGCTTTCAAATGTTTCCTACGGCAAAGCTTTCGTCGACCACTGGTCAGCACTGGTATGCCTCAGCTTTGCCCTCGCCAATTGCCAGCGTGGGTCACCTCTACTGAAATGTACACCAGGGGGTCAAAAGTGGGCCCAAGACTGAGTTTGAAATGCTCTCAAAGGTTTCATACGGCAAAACTTTTGTCCACTACTGGTCAAATAATAGCCATTGCCCTCAGTTTGCCCTCTCCAA
>MJUU01007665.1:140300-158295 GCA_002080025.1 Modiolus philippinarum
GGGGGGGGGGGGGGGGTCACTTCTAGTGAAATGTACACCAGGGGTCGAAAGTCGGCCAAATACTGAATTTTGCTCGAGGTTTGAAATGCTCTCAAAAGTTTTCTACGGCAAATCTTTCGTCGACCACTGGTCAAATGATAGCCATATGCCTCAGCTTTGCCCTCGAAAATTGCCATGCAGCGAGGGTCACCCTTACTGAAATCTAAACCAGGGGTCGAAAATCGGCCAAACACTGAATTTTGCATCATGTTTGAAATGATCTCAAAAGGTTCCAGCCGCAAAGCTTTTGTCGACCGCTGGTCAAATGATAGCAACTGACCTCAGCTTCGCCCTCGCCAATTTCCAGGGTGGGTCACCTGTACTGAAATGTACACCAGGGGTCGAAAGTCGGCCATTAACTGAATTTTGCTCCAAGTTTGAAATGCTCTCAAAGGTTTCATACAGCAAAGCTTTTGTCAGCCACTGGTCAAATGATAGCCATTGCCCTCAGCTTGTCCTATCCATTTGCCAGGTTGGATCACATCTACTGAAATGTACACCAGGGTTCGAAAGTCGGCCCAAGACTGAATTTTGCACTAAGTTTGAAATGCTCTCATAAGGTTCCTACGGCAAAGCCTTTGTCGACCGCTGGTCAAATGATAGCAATTGCCCTCAGCTTCGCCCTCGCCAATTGCCAGGGTGGGTAACCACTACTGAAATATACACCAGGGGTCGAAAGTCGGCCAAATACTGAATTTTGCTCCAAGTTTGAAATGCTCTCGAAAGTTTTCTCCGGCAAATCTTTCGTTGACCACTGTTCAAATGATAGCCATGTGCTTCAGCTGTGCCCTCGCCAATTGCCAGGGTGGTTCACCTCTACTGATATGTACACCAGGGGTCGAAAGTGGGCCGAAGACTGAATTTTGCACCAAGTTTGAAATGCTCTCATAAGTTTCCTACGGCAAAGCTTTTGTCGACCGCTTGTCAAATTATAGCCTCTGCCCTCAGCTTCGCCCTCGCCAATTGCCAGGGTGGGTGAACTCTACTTAATTGCACACAGGGGTCGAAAGTCGGCCTTAGACTTAATTTTGCACCAAGTTTGAAATGATCTCAAAAGGTTCATACCGCAAAACTTTTGTCGACCGCTGGTCAAATGATAGCAATTGCCCTCAGTTTTGCCCTCGCCAATTGCCAGTTTGGGTCACCTCTACTGAAATGTACACCAGGGGTCGAAAGTTGGCCCAAGACTGAATTTTGCATTAAGTTTGAAATGCTCTCAAAGCTTTCATACGGCAAAGCTTGTGTCCACTACTTGTCAAATAATAGCCATTGCCCTCAGCTTGCCCTCTCCAATTGCCAGGATGGGTCACCTCTACTGAAATGTACACCAAGGGTCGAAAGTCGGCCCAAGGCTTTATTTTGCACTAAGTTTGGAATGCTTTCAAAAGTTTCCTACGGCAAAGCTGTCGTCGACCACTGGTCAAACGATAGCCATATGCCTCAGCTTTGCCCTCGCCAATTGCCAGGGTGGGTCTCCTCTACTGGAATGTACACCAGGGGTCGAAAGTGGGCCCAAGACTGAATTTTGCATTTAGTTTGAAATGCTCTCAAAGGTTTCATTAGGCAAAGCTTTTGTGCACTACTATTCAAATAATAGCCATTGCCCTCAGCTTGCCCTCTCCAATTGCCAGGGTGGGTCACCTCTACTGAAATGTACACCAGGGGTCGAAAGTCGGCCCAAAACTGAATTTTGCACCCAGTTTGAAATGCTCTCAAAATTTTCCTACGGCAAAGCCTTTGTCGACCGCTGGTCAAATGATAGCAATTGCCCTCAGCTTCGCCCTCATCAATTGCCGGGGGGGGGGGGTCACCTCTACTGAAATGCACACCAGGGTTCGAAAATCGGCCAAATACTGAATTTTGCTCCAAGTTTGAAATGCTTTCAAAAGTTTTCTACGGCAAATCTTTCGTCGACCACCGGTCAATGTATAGCCATATGCCTCAGCTTTGCCCTCGCCAATTACCATGCAGGGTGGGTCACCTCTACTGAAATGTACACCAGGGGTCGAAAGTGGGCCCAAGACTGAATTTTCCACCAAGTTTGAAATGCTCTCAAAAGTTTCCTGCGTCAAAGTTTTTGTCGACCGCTTGTCAAATGATAGCCTTTGCCGCCCTCAGCTTCGCCCTTGCCAATTGCCAGGGTAGGTCACCTCTACTTAATTGTACACCAGGAGTCGAAAGAGGGCCCAAGACTGAATTTTCCACCAAGTTTGAAATGCTCTGAAAGGTTTCATACGGCAAAGTTTTTGTCAACCACTGGGCAAATGATAGCCATTGAACTCAGCTTGCCCTCTCCAATTGCCAGGTTGGGTCACCTCAACTGAAATGTACACCAGGGGTCGAAAGTGGGCCCAAGACTGAATTTTGCACCAAGTTTGAAATGCTCTGAAAGGCATCATACGGCCAAGCTTTTGTCCACTACTGGTCAAATGATAGCCATTGCCCTCAGCTTGCTTTCTTCAATTGCCAGCGTGGGTCACCCCTACTGAAATGTACACCAGGGGTCGAAAGTCGGCCCAAGACTGAATTTTGCACCAAGTTTGAAATGCTCTCATAAGGTTCCTACGGCAAAGCCTTTGTCGACCGCTGGTCAAATGATAGCAATTGCCCTCAGCTTCGCCCTCGCCAAATGCCAGGGTGGGTCACCTCTACTGAAATGTACACCAGGGGTCGAAAGTCGGCCAAATACAGAATTTTTCTCCAAGTTTGAAATGCTCTAAAAGTTTTCTACGGCAAATCTTTCGTCGACCACTGGTCAAATGATAGCCATATGCCTCAGCTTTGCCCTCGCCAACTGCCAGGGTGGGTCACCTCTACTGAAATGTACACAAGGGGTCGAAAGTCGGCCCAAGACTGAATTTTGCACCAAGTTTAAATGCTCTCATAAGGTTCCTACGGCAAAGCCTTTGTCGACCGCTGGTCAAATGATAGCAATTGCCCTCAGCTTCGGCCTCGCCAAATGCCAGGGTGGGTCACCTCCACTGAAATGTACACCAGGGGTCGAAAGTCGGCTAAATACTGAATTTTGCTCCAAGTTTGAAATGCTCTCATAAGGTTCCTACGACAAAGCCTTTGTCGACCGCTGGTCAAATGATAGCAATTTCCCTAAGCTTCGCCCTCGCCAAATGCCAGGGTGGGTCACCTCTACTGAAATGTACACCAGGGGTCGAAAGTCGGCCAAATACTGAATTTTGCTCCAAGTTTGAAATGCTCTAAAAGTTTTCTACGGCAAATCTTTCGTCGACCACTGGTCAAAAGATAGCCATATGCCTCAGCTTTGCCCTCGCCAATTGCCAAGGTGGGTCACTTCTACTGAAATGTACACCAGGGGTCGAAATTCGGCCGAAGACTGAATTTTGCACCTAGTTTGAAATGTTCTCAGAATTTGCTACGGCAAAGCTTTTGTCGACCGCTGGTCAAATAATAGCTATTGCCCCCAGCTTCGCCCTCGCCAATTGCCAGGGTGGGTCACCTCTACTGAAATGTACACCAGGGGTCGAAAGTCGGCCAAAAACTGAATTTTGAACCAAGTTTGGAATGCTCTCAAAAGTTTCCTACGGCAAATCTTTCGTCGACCACTGGTCAAATGATAGCCATTTGCCTCAGCTTTTCCCTCGCCAATTGCCAGGGTGGGTCACCTCTACTGAAAGTCGAAAGTCGGCTTTGAGTACAACATTTGAAAACGTTAGCTTTTTACATGATGTGACCGTGTGCATTTGCAATTGATGTAAATTTTTGGCACTGAGGTGAAATAAAAAAAAAAATAGATATTTTTAATTTTTTTTCGCTATTCTATGTGTGAAAATATTACTATGACGTGACCCTTTTTTGGTAGAGTACCCCGGAATGCATGATGTCGCCATTATTTGGCATCATTATGACCAAATCACTCCTTAAACATCAAATTCGGACAAATTTGCTACATATTTTTCTTGTAGGTGTATTTTTCTGTCAAAGATAGCTTACTCTGCAGTTTTACAATGGCTTCTACAGTCAAAATGTCACGGTCCCGCTTCGAATTTCAAACTTAATTGGCCGAAAATTTTCATAATTACAGATAAGTATTTATGTATAGAATAGACGTAAACATTGTGTAGAATCATGCTAGATGCGGACAAATATGTTCTGAAGTGTATAATAAGATAATTTTGCAAAATTTCAATATTTCCCCAATGCATTTCAACTAAACATGGCCGACAAGCAAGAGTTACAAGATGGCCGCTATGCAAATTAGTAAAGTACCCCTGATTCTGCCATATGGGTTGTTATATGTAAAGCAGGTCATACTTACACCTGATTACACTCCAATTAATTAGGGGTTCACACTGTTAGTGTTTAATTTTTGTGGCGTTTATATTAGGGGACGACCATTTGATTCTGGGGGGGNGGGGGGGGGGGGGCAGTTTTGGTCGAGCCAGATTATTTATTTTCAAACTTTTGTAGGCCAGAATATTTATTTTCAATTTTATTTTCAATAACATAAAAGTATCGTACCAATAAATCTAAGGTCAGATTATTTATTTTCTTGGATGTGCAGGCCAGATTATTTAGTTCCAACTTTTTCAGGGACAGAATTTTTATTTACAAAATTTGAAAGAAAACCCCCCCACAACCCCCCCCCCCCCCNCCCCCGAAACAAATGATCATCCCCTTATGTTCTGTTTGTTTCGCCTTCGCCGTTTTAGTTATCTGTATGTATGTCATCCTTGCCATGTGCTCTGAATTTATGATTGTGGTTCTTGCTTCGGTATTCTTTTGGGAATTTTTTCTTACGATTTCGGTGGTATAGCAATACCAAGACTGAATGTCATCTAAAGGTGAAGAACTTGACATTTTCAGATGTAGCCTCTATCACTTAGATTTGAAACAACTCAGGTCTAGGCCCAACAACAATTTAATGCTAACAAGGGGTTGGGGGAGACTGAAAAAATAAATAATAGTAAGAGTTGCAAAAGGTCTTTCATATCCTTATCCTTTCATTGTTTATTTACAACTGTAGTGAAAAACTTTCATAATTTAACAGAAGGGGTTTGAGAAATATAGTTTCCACAACGAGAACTAGTTGATTATGAAATTTCTCACATCGAGTTAAATAAAATTGGCAAATGTTTGAAAGCGAGGCTTGCCGAGCTTTTAAACATTTGAAAATTTTTTTAACGGGATGTGAGAAATTTCATAATTAACGTGTTTAAGTTGTGGAAATTGTTTCTCTAATGACTGGACGAAAAACACCGAGGATTATGTTCCAAATAGATTTAGCAGGAAATTTCACGCGAGTTGTTCTCTTACTAGAGACGAGAAATATTTTTATCTCACCGTTCAAGCGTTGGTTAAATTTGCTAGAAATTAGAGAAAATATATATATGTACGACTCATATTCTTGTCGATAGAAATCCCCCAACAGCTATTATTGATAATAATTGCCTTTCAAATTAACATCTGTGAAATATTTTGTATATAAAGATTTCTAACAGTATCAAGATATGAGGTGAATCCACTTAATGACATAAGAATTTAGACCAATAGAAAATATTTACTTCAGACCCGCGTTATAGTTCTGCAATGATTACTGTCGTCTTCAAGTTGCGAATCGATGAGATCATTATTAAAGCAATAGATTCGACCCTTGAAAAAGTTTTCATTACAGTATTAATTTAATTACAATAATAATTACTTTATCAGAAGTCGCATTTATTTTTCTACTATGGTAATGATCTCAACGGTGAACGTTATTCTTAACAGAGACAATCCACTCCTTATATGTCCAGACATTTTTTACTTAGAGAGAGACATACCATACAAAAACAATTCCGGACATCACTGAACATCACTGAACAAAATGCGTACAATACGCTGACAGGAAATACATAGGGGACCGACCATTTAACCTGAAAAAGGGGGGGGGGTTATGGTTTTTTTTCACATGTATCAACAAAATTTTTTTTTAAAACTAACATCATTTTTTTGAGCAGAAAGCCTCCTTCACAAAATTTTTTTTTCATCATTTTGGCAGCCAAATATTTTTTTCACATAAATCAGCTCGACAATATTTTTTTAGAAAAAAAAACCATAGCATAGCCCCCCCCCCCCTTTTCAAGTTAAATGGCCTGTCCCTAAATTTTACAAATCTACAACATAATACAACACAAGCAATTGCTACATGAAGTTGCAGAAAAGATCTTTGAGTTTTTCAATCTCAAAAACTCAAAAAAGGTTTCGGTATTTTATGTACATTACTACCAACGATCTTTGATAATGCACAAGACATGCAAGGCTATATCATGAGGCATTTTCAGTGATCTTTAAATAAAAAATTTACACAGATGACGGGCACATTAAACATGTTGAAGTGATTGTGAAAGCTTTCTTAGCTACAGTATAACCAGGTTAGTTAAAATACAGATAGAAAAATGCAGGTTATTACTTGCAATTTATATTAAGTGACAAGTAGTGCATCATAATGCTGTGAGCACGCCCTGGTGTCATCGCTTTCCAGTGAAATGAATCATACTAACACGTTTTTACTATTGTTTACACTTAAACAATATAGTGGTTTTTCCATGTAATATGCCAAAATATGTCCCAGATTGGCATGGCTAAAAGGCATAATTCAAGACCTGAAGGTGAGTGCAATAATGACTTAATTTGTTATTAGTTCTGTATCAGATTTTACAAATTTTTGGATTATGGTCTACCAAATGTTTTGATTTGGTCTGCACTTAAAAGACATAAGTTGTCGAAATAGTCCTATGCAGAAACTTTTGCAATAGGGTCTGTAAGTCTCGTCATGTGACATCGAGAAATCACGATAAAATTCAAATTTGAAAACGTTCCCCCCAAAATATGATGTTGTGGGATTATGACGTCATTACTTTTTGCTTGAAACGTCACATTTTTCTGTTAAAAATGCAACTTCCGGGTACAAATTATGTACCCGGAAGTCCCAGAATTGGACGAGACTTACAGACCCTATAACTTCGGTATATTGTTATTCATTACCACTGGGTCAATGTCTCAACTGGTGGACTGTTCGTTCCGGGAGGTTATTCACTAACCCAGTATTTAGTGCCTCGGTGCCGACCTAAAATCGATTTTATTTGAAAATTTGCAAGAACTTAATCCTACAAAATCAAACTAAGGAGTATCTCCCTCGTGCAAAGATCTGTCTTTAGCTAATTTTAGCATTTTATTTAGAAATATTTTGTTCTTTTATCTCTAGCAGATTTTACAAATTTTTGGTTTATGGTCCCCCAAATGATTTGATTTGATCTGCTCTGATGATTTATAAGTTGTCGAAATGGCCATAG
The DNA here is from genome assembly GCA_002080025.1 of Modiolus philippinarum. NCBI lineage: Eukaryota > Metazoa > Mollusca > Bivalvia > Mytilida > Modiolidae > Modiolus > Modiolus philippinarum. The sequence continues at coordinate 147,647 of MJUU01007665.1, forward strand.
GCAGAAACTTTTACATTTACTTCGGTATTTTGTTATTCAAAACCCTAGGACATATTTTGGCTGTTACATGGAAATCCAACTATTATTGTTATTATGACAGGATGTTTTGTTGCTTAAATTTTGAACATAATTTCATGCGATATAAAATTGTTTAGAATATGGAAATCAACAGAACAATCCTGGAAAATGCCGCTTGCCATGTTTTGGCTGAAGACCACAAGCACAGTTAGTGTTTAATATGCCAGCGTATTTTTTTTATCAAATTGTTCATGTCAGTGAGGGACATTTGGCAGTTTATGGACCGAGTGGTCACCCAAAAAATAATATATGGACCGATGCGCAGCTGAGGTGACCACAAGGTCCATAAACTGCCATTTGGCCCGCATTTACATGAACTATTTGATTTATTATACTTTAATACAAGAAATGTATACCAGTTTCATTCTTTTTTCCTTCTATTATTTCACTCAAACCATTTCAAGGTTAAAACTTTTATTATCTTAAAATGTTTTAAATAGATTACTCGTGATAATTCGTGTTTAAAAGACTGTATAATTATTTTTTATTAATTAAAATAAAATACCTTATCACTGTAATCTGAAATAGCTTATTACAAAGAAGAAAAAAATAATCATGACGTCACAATATATCATATGGACTGGACTGTCGGTCTTATATTGACCGAGGACGAAGTCCGAGTTTCAATATACTTTTTCTCGTGTCAATAAATTTTTGCATTGACCGAATTCAATAGTCGAGACTGGAAATCCTACCCTTTGGTGTCTGAGATTCTCCTGTCTCGCACTTCCCCTGTGTTAGATTCTTAATGTCTCGTTAAACTCAACTGGCATGAAGCATACTGTGCAGCCTTTCCATACAAAACGCTACTCAATATTACGAGGACGAAGAACATCTTCAAAATTTTTCACATGAGAATACGTTTTTTTTAGCTTTGCGTTGACGTATGGAACATTATCATTAAGAGGACTTATGTTGTGACCAGAAATTGTTGTATTTTCCTTGTGTTGTAAATTATATTCCTGCAGAACAATACCTACGGATTCCACCAAACACTAAATGTGGTTTATTTTGGTTCGATTTAACCAGATAGAACAAGATCTTTGATTTTTTTCCACAGTGTAAAATGATAAGTTATGTTCCTTACCGTAGCTATATTTTATGCTGTGTGGTCATAACGGATATAACTCTTGAAGGAGTTCAATCAAAGATTATTTTGATCAAGTTAAGTCCAGTGTTGTCTGAGAAAAGGGTAATCTTCGATGTATTTGAAACATACAGGATAGAGGTTGCAAAGGAAACAACCTAATGATCATAATGACTACTTTTTAATTGGCTTATGGTTTAAGATAAAAATCTTTATATCTTATAGGTCTTATTTAAGTCAATAGCCCTGACTTGCAGCAACCTTTGGAGTTGTATAAATATATCATAACGTTTGAAAAGATCTAGAAAACACAATCGTAACTAAGTTTAAGTCCTATTGATTTAAGGAAGTAGAATTTTTTTTCTCTTGGGAAGATTGTTTACTTGGGGCCGTCTTGATTTAAATGTTGACATACCTATCATAACTTTAAAGAGGACAGCAAATAACCTGTTTGTCAGTTGAATAGATATAGTAGTATCTAAGACGATATTTGAATGATGACAGACAACAGACGCAGTGATTGCAAAACCATAAGCCAGGTGAGTTAAATAAAACTATCATTTTTTGAAAAAAGTCTTGATGAAGTTTGTAAATACAATACTGTGGTTATTTATTGACTCGTCTGTTAAATGTTTTTCCAAAACCTGTTCCGGATTTCTTAAATCATTCGGCTTGTGAAAGATACATGTGTTGTTTTTTTTTTTTTTTTCGAACAGTCTTGTCGTCTATCAAATTTTTGGCTTCGTTCTGATCAAAATAATGACGTCGTTCTGCATTTATCTTCAAGTTTATCATTTGTGTATCATTGATTTTATTTTGCTGTTTTCTGTGCTGGGGTATGTAAACTTAGTTTCTGCAGTCACGGTGTAGCTGCCGTGAACAGATTTTTAGGAACAGATTTTGTTAACAGTCAAAATTAATATTTTTTACCTTTTCTTTTGTCAACAGTCAAATATTTTTGACCTTTTTTATTTTCTGTTATTTCTAAGGCTATAAATTGGTGGCCGCTATAATCATAGCTTTCTACTCTAAATCTTTATTGAGCTAACATTTAACACAACTATGTTTACTTTGTGATTATATATATGTGTCGTTATGTCTTTTAAAACTTCCATAGATGCTTCAGATTTCTCATTACTGAATTTCCCACATAGTAGCGTCAGTCTGATCCTTTTTACCGGTTACGCTCTGATTATCTTCGGCTAAATAAAAAAGTGCTCCACCCTTTGTTGTTGCTACGATCTGTGTTGCCCCTATCTTTAGCTTCCATTTTGTATCCTTATCCCCCTGAAGGTTAATGACCCCGTTTTCATCGCAATTCATAAACATCTTATTTGTAGAATGCTTAATGGTAGAAAATCCAGTACCATCTGTAGTAATGCTCCATACCGTTTTAGTTGAATTTACGACAACGTCACCGGAATCCTCTTCGTAGCTGATATACTTATCACTTGTTCCCTTAACTGATATTGTATGGTTAGGCATTGCAATAGTCTGGAAAAAATTAAACACATCCACATTTGATATTAATATTTATTACATACTTTGTAGAAATAAAAGCGTTTTTGCATGATCAATATGATCGGAAGTAAACTGTCCATATTTTCACACCCCAGGAAAATAATAGGTTATTTTATGCTCCTCGTGCATCTAAGACAAAATAAACGACTTCCGGTCCATATTGGCCTGGGCAAATAAATGACTTCCGGTCCATATCGGCCTGGCATTTCTAAACGTCGGAAGTATGTAATAAAAAGTTTAATACATGTGCATTTCCATATTGACCTGGTTATCATCCCTCGACCCATATTGTCCCTCGACTTCGTCTCGGGCCAATATGGGTGTCTCGGGATGATAACCAGGCCAATATGGAAATGCCCATGTATTAATCTGTATTTAAAAAGTATTGAAAAGAAACAACCAAACGAAGTTTAACTTGCAGTTTTTACACATAAGTAAACTTTTTAACGAGTTATTTCATTATCTTCTTCTGTCAAGAATAACAAATTATTTGGATTTTAAAAAGTCAGGTTGAGATTTAAAGAAAAATAAAGATCTTTTTCTACATGGACTTTACATTACAAACCGTGAAAAAAAGGTGATGAAATGAAATTAGAAATATGCTCGTTAGGCCACACCAATTTGATTAATTGTTCGACGGAATCGCCGCTCCTATTTTCGCCGATTTCTTTTTTTTTAATCGTGCAAAAATCAAATTTCCGGATTTTTTTCGTGTCCGTCACCGTCGATTATCGGTATTTAGTACAAGATGTATCATTTCCGGTATCAGTTTCTCCACACATTTTGCCGTTTCATATCGTTTCAATCGGTGCAAAAAGGGAACAATACTGAAAACTCTCATCTTGCGTTCGCAGAACAAACATATTTTTGTTGTCTGTTTATAAACACGAAGCCATCTAATGTTTAGCCTTTTTGTTTCACATGTCGAACATCAGACGACAACGGATTGTCTCTGAAGGTTAAAATCAAAAAGAAGTCATGATTGACTAAACCTCTTTCAGTCATGGATCTTATGTATTAAATCAACAAAAGGGACACGAAGGCATCAATCATGCACCACTGGTAATCAAATATTCAGTGTCTCGGTAAGTTATGGAAGGGTATATTTTTGTGGCGATCTCGTTTATTATCCCCACACTTTCGAAGAAAGTTCGGGGATAATGTTATACCCTCCGTCTGTCCGTCCGTCCGTCCGTCCGTCACACTTTTCTTGTGACTCAAACTCCTCCTACAGTTTTGGATTTAGGGATTTAATTTTGTTGTAGAATTGTTGCATATAGTCTGCAGATGCGCAATAAGCTTTCGGATTTTCGATATTGGTCTTGGTGCAAACAAGAGGCCCCATGATGTCAATTTTACACATATGGCATGTGACACAAACTCCTCCTATATTTATGGATTTAGGGATTTAATTTTGCTATAGAATTGTTGCATATAGTCTGTAGATGCGCAATAAGCTTTCGGATTTTTGATATTGGTCTTGGTGCAAACAAGAGGCCCATGATGTCAATTTTAACAAAGACCCAAAGATGTGGATTAGACACATGTGGCATGTGACCCAAACTCCTCCTACATTTTTGGATTTAGGGATCAAATCTTTATGCAGAATTGTTGCATATAGTCTATAGATTTGCAATAAGCTTTTGGAATTTTGGTTCCGGTTCCAACTTTGGTAAATTTCCTGAAAATGTCAAAGACACATATTTTTTTTGAATTTTGGCATATTACCTTATATTCTGACAAGTGTTTGGTAAAAATCAAAATTCTGATAACTTGGAATTCTGAAAGGCGGTTCCAATTTTGGTAAATTTCCTGAAAGTCTCAAAGACCACTTATTTTTGGGAATTCTACCTAGCAACCGTATTTAAAATGTTTGTGGAGTTTAGGACGAACATTTTCATCAATTGGATTTCAAAAATATTTGATTCCAATTTTGATAATTTTCTGAAAGTCTCAAAGACCACTTATTTTTTTGGAATTCTACCTGGCAACCATACTTAAAATGTTTGTGTAGCTTAGGACGAACATTTTCATCAATTGGATTTCAAAAATATTTGATTCCAACTTTGGTAAATTTCCTGAAAGTCTCAAAGACCACGTATTTTTGGAATTCTACCTAGCAACCATACTTAAAATGTTTGTGTAGCTTAGGACAAACATTTTCATGAATTGGATTTCAAAAATATTTGATTCCAATTTTGGTAAATTTCCTGACAGTCTCAAAGACCACTTATTTTTTGGAATTCTACCTAGCAACCATACTTAAAATGTTTGTGTAGTTTAGGAAAACATTTTCATCAACTGGATTTCAAAAATGTTTGATTCCAATTTTGGTAAATTCCCTGAAAGTCTCAAAGACCACTTATTTTTTGGAATTCTACCTAGCAACCATACTTAAATAGTTTAGTAAAAGCATTTTCATCAACTGGATTTCAAACATATTGATTCCAATCTTGGTAAATTTCCTGAAAGTCTCAAAGACCACTTATTTTTTGGAATTCTACTTAGCAACCATATATCCTAGAATTTTTTTAGTAACAATAATGACTATCAATAGGTAGATTTAAAAAATAATGAAAAAAAATGCCAAATGTGTCAAACAGGGAGTGCGGGGATAGCTGTCGTTTCCGACAACATCTAGTTTTTGTTTATTTTTTATGTCTTTGTCATACTGTCCCAATTCGTGTTGCTGTGAATTGCCGTGATTTTGGATTTATGATTTTAGAATTTCCCCTTTCCTCGTTCTTGCTTCGGTATTCGTTTGCCGATGTACAGTACTGTGCAACGTAGCCCTTAACAATCAGTCACCCGTCACCCGTTCGTCAGGGAGCAGTCAGCGGTCAGTCAGCAATCAGTTAATTAACGTGACGACTTGTTATTCGTCCAACTCGTCAATTGACGCGAAACGTGACGGATGACGAGAACCCTATTCGTCCAACTCGCGTCTAGATTCGTTTATTTATCACGTGATATCTCGGGTTAAAGATTTTGCGAAATATAGATTCGTTTCACTCAGTGCATGCATACACGATCGGTACATGACCTCAATAGATCCGAGAACAGATCAATCTTTTTGCTTTGAATAAATAATTGCTTATCATATATATATTTTTTTCATTTTCATGGAGTATTTAATCAAATAAAGGTTGAAAGGAACTGATGCATTGACGGCTGTTATTCATCAAAATTTGCCACTTTTATCGAGTTTTAAACAAAATAATGTGTAAAGGGAATATTTCTCACTGCTCGGTGCATTTGTAATGACTAAAAGTTTTACAAGTCAGTTTTAATTATTTATTTATGGACATATTGGAATTTTAAACAAACTAATGTGTATAACAAAATTTTGCACTGACTGGTAGATTTGCAGTGACTCAAATGAAGGTTTAAAAGTGTTTTTTACCAAATTGTTCATATTCATGGAATTTTGAACAAAATAATGTGTAAAATGAAAGTTTTGCACTGACCAGTGCATTTGTTATGACAAAAATGAACATTTACCAGTGATCTTTTATGTTATTTTTTTTCATTTTCATGGAATTTTGAACAAAATAATGTGTAAATCGCACTGACCGGTATGTATGTAATGAGTAAAATGAAGATTCATAAGTAATTTTTTTATCACATTTTTTCTTTTTGATGGAATTTTTAACAAAGTAATGTGTTAAAGGAAAGTTTCTCACAGACCAGTGGATATGTAATGACTAAAATGAAGATTCATAAGTAATTTTTTATCACATTTTTTTCATTTTCATGAAATTTTTAACAGAATAACATGTAAAAGCAAAATTTCGCACTGACCGGTGTATCTGTAATGACTAAAATAAAGAATCATAAGTAATCTTTTATCACATTTTTTCATTTTCATGAAATTTTTAACAAAATATTGTGTAAAAGGAAAGTTTCGCACTGGCTGGTGTACATGTAATGACTAAAATGAAGATTCATAAGTAATTTTTCATCACATTTTCCATTTTCAAGCAATTTTTAATAAAATAATGTGTAAAAGGAAAGTTTCGCACTGACTGGTGTATATGTAATGACTAAAATGTAGATTCAAAAGTAATTTTTTTATGATACACAATTTTTCATTTTCATGGAATTTTTAACAAAATAATGTGTAAAAGGAAAGTTTCGCACTGGCTGGTGTACATGTAATGGCTAAAATGAAGAGTCATAAGTATTTTTTTATAACATTTAATTTTCATGGAATTTTTAACAAAATTATGTGTAAAAGGAAAGTTTCGCACTGACTGGTGTATATGTAATGAATTAAATGAAGATTCATAAGTAATTTTTTTATCACTTTTTTTCATTTTCATGAAATTTTTTACAAAATAATATGTAAAAGGAAAGTTTCGCACTAACCGGTGTATATGTAATGACTAAAATGTAGATTCATTAGTTATTTTCTTATCACATTTTTTCATTTTCATGAAATTTTTTTTACAAAATCATAGGTGTTAACCTACAAGAAGGACTTTGTGGGAGATCTCCCTCATAACAGGTTTTGTTTTTGGTAGATTTTGCGTGACAACCTTAAACAGGCATTTTTGTAATATTCCTTATGATAAAAAGATAACTTTAAAAGAAAATAGAGTAATTAGCAAATACCATTACATAATTAACTGCTTTGGGTGGCTTCTATTGTCATATTGTGTAAATAGTGATTGTTTTTATTATATATTAAGTACTAAAATAAACATTTTTGTATTGAAAAAACAATTTTTTTTTCTCAAAATATCATTTTATTTTGCAAATGTGGGAGATTGTGGGAGACATTTTCTCTTTGTGGGAGATTTTGGTCTCCCACGAGGGAGAACCTTCTAAAGCTGGAGATTTGATGAGTTAGTGGGAGTCTCCCTCCCAATGTGGGAGGGCTAACAGGTATAATGAAATAATGTGTTAAAAGAAAGTTTTGCACTGACCGGTGTATTTGTAATGACTAAAATAGGGAATCATAAATAATTTTTTATCACATTTTTTAATTTTCATGGAATTTTTAACAAAATAATGCGTTAAAGGAAAGTTTCACACTGACCGGTGTATATGTAATGACTAAAATGTAGATTCAAAAGTATTTTCTTTTATCACATTTTTTTCATTTCATGAAATTTTTAACAGAATAACGTGTAAAAGGAAGTTTCGCACTGACCAGTGTATTTGTAATGATTAAATAAAGATCATAAGTAATTTTTTTATCACATTTTTTCATTTTCATGATTTTTTTTACAAAATAATGTGTTAAAGGAAAGTTTCGCACTAACCGGTGTATATGTAATAACTAAAATGTAGATTCACAATTTATTTTATTATCACATTTTTTTCATTTTCATGAATTGTTTTTACAAAATAATGTGTTAAAGGAAAGTTTTGTACTGACCTGTGTATTTGTAATGACTAAAATAAAGAATCATAAGTAATTTTTTTATCACATTTTTTTTCATTTTCATTGAATTTTTAACAAAATAATTTGTAAAAGGAAGTTTCACACTGACTGATGTATATGTAATGACTTAAATGAAGATTCATAAGTAATTGTTTTATACATTTTTTTCATTTTCATAGAATTTTTAACAAAATCATGTGTAAAAGAAAATTTTGCACTGACCGGTGTATATGTAATGACTAAATTGAAGATTCATAAGTAATTTTTTTATCACATTTTTTCATTTTCATGAAATTTTTTACAAAATAATATGTAAAAGGAAAGTTCCACACTGACCGGTACATTTGTAATTACTAAAATTATTTGATTAAAACTGATTGATATTTTTTTATCATTTTCTGCATTTTGGTGGAGTTCTTAACAAAATAAAGGAAATTTAACTAATGATTTTCAATTCATGTATTCTTTTCATATCAGATTAAAGCATTGGACTGCTCCCAGTCACTGTCAATGTTAATTTTAAATAAACCGTTATCACGATTGAATTCGTTTCGTTTCATTTGAAAATTTCAATTATCTATCAATCTATTGGTTATTTTGCATATCATTAAATGACGAGTCCTCTCTCGTCAATTGACGAATTGTATTCGTCAAATGACGAGTACCTGGACGTGAACTATTATGGACGTGAATCGATTCGTCCCGTCCCGTCCCGTCACGTTCCCGTCAGCGATCCGTTCACGTCCCGCCAGCAATCCGTTTTGCTTTCGTCAAACGGTAAGGGCTACGTTGCACAGTACTGTATAAAGATAGCATATGAGCATTGAAAGGATATGGAATAAATGCAATGATGATGATTGGGATTGGACGGCGGCTACCCACCTGGGGTATTGTGCACTTTGTTCTTCAGTCCAACTGTGTTGTTGATATTTTCCTACTTGTCGTGATGGTTTCAAACAATCAGGCTTTTTAATAAATGGAAATAAGACAAAGTCACTTTATATATTATGCTATTTTTGTAATTATTTCATTGTCAGCAATGATAAAAAAAACCTAATGAATGCCTGTTACTGCTTTAAACAGTGTCATTTAGCTGAATCTGTGATCATAAGACTGAAAATTGCAGTCTTTGCTATTATTGGGTCTCTTTCATTAAAAAGAAATCATTAGATAAGCGCATGGAAAAATTTTCAAAAAATAAAAAAAAAATAAAAATTTCGCTCACCGCCCCAAAATTTTTGGTGAACAAATCCGTAGAACAAGAAATTTTTTTGGTGTGGCCTTAGACTATGATAGAATAGAAGTACAACACATTTATTCCGAACCCTACGTTGTACCATTGAGAGTAATCCTCATTAATATAATTTACATTTCAAAAAAGATCAGTAATTTAAAAAGGTAATGCTCCTGGAAATATAAATATAAGGAGTCATGGTCTATCCCTAGTTCACGTAGAAAACTTGATTTATATCTGTATATTTCACATAAAGTTGTTAAAACCTACGGAAGCGTATTGATGCCACATGAAGATAAAAATTATATCATAATTATAATAAGAGATAATATCTCAAAATTATGAGATAATATCTCAAAATTATGAGATAACATCTCATAAGTGTGACTATATCTCATAATTATGAGATAACATGTCATATTTATGAGATAATTTTTTCTTCATGTGGCATCAATACGCTTCCGTAAAAACCAGAAGGACTTCAGTGTCGTTAATATATTAATTGGTTGTCATTATAAATTAACCATGAAAGAGATTTTTTAAGTATTATGTATACCACACTTCTTTCGAGTTAACATATATAAACTGACGAGCCCATAAGTTAATAAGTAAATGAGTAAGGCGTGGTATATATGTTTTGTAACATAAACAAATTGATTGACAGAAATCGATTGAGAGATTTAGAAATACGATTAAACGTCTGTCCAATCAAATCGCATCTGATCGGCACACTTTTAAATCGAAAAATTTTTGAGTCATTTTATGAACTGAATAGCGAGATTTTCACCATTTAAGTTCAAGCTTACATTTTGAAGTTATTTTGAGATGTAAAATGTATCGGATTTTGTTAAAAAATATTCCATTACCATTTATTTAAATATACATTTTTTTTGCTTTGCTTTGAAGAAGTCAGTTCAAAATATCACGATTTTGTCTTTCAGTCTGTCAAACCTAATGCACGATCTTCTTGAACTCCTGTGGAAGTACTTTTATTCGTGGACATAAATTTTCGTGGTTTTCATAAATATCAGTATTTCGTGGGTACTTAAATTCGAGGTTTCAACTTCCATATACTAGTATAAAAACGCTATGGCAAAAATGCATTTTGTTAGGAACTTGATTTCGAGATTTAAGCGGACCACGAAATCAACGAACAATAGTATTTTCACAGTATTTAGATAAAATGTTCGAGGCAAGTAAAAATACGCAAAAAGAATAGTTATATTTGTCGAGCTTGGGTTGCAACTAAATGGAGAATGGGATTTAAGTACACGATCGAACATTCACACAAGTGCTTAGCATTTTGAAAGCACTGGTCGCGGGGTTATTTTCGGGGGGGG
>MJUU01007665.1:160468-171726 GCA_002080025.1 Modiolus philippinarum
GTAGAATTCCAAAAATAAGTGGTCTTTGAGACTTTCAGGAAATTTATGAAAATTGGAACCAAATATTTTTGAAATCCAATTCATGAAAATGTTCATCCTAAACTACACAAACATTTTAAGTATGGTTGCTAGGTAGAATTCCAAAAAATAAGTGGTCTTTGAGACTTTCAGGAAATTTACCAAAATTGGAACCGCCTTTCAGAATCGTAAGTTATCAGAATTTTGCTTTTTACCAAACACTTGTCAGAATATAATATAATATGCCAAAATTTAAAAAAAATATGTGTCTTTGACATTTTCAGGAAATTTACCAAAGTTGGAACCGGAACCAAAATTCCAAAAGCTTATTGCAAATCTATAGACTATATGCAACAATTCTGCATAAAGATTTGATCCCTAAATCCAAAAATGTAGGAGGAGTTTGCGTCACATGCCACATGTGTCTAATCCACATCTTTTGGTCGTTGCTTAAATTGACATCATGGGGCCTCTTGTTTGCACCAACACCAATATCAAAAATCCGAAAGCTTATTGCGCATCTACAGACTATATGCAACAATTCTATAACAAAATTAAATCCCTAAATCCATAAATGTAGGAGGAGTTTGTGTCACATGCCACATGTGTAAAAATTGACATCATGGGGCCTCTTGTTTGCACCAAGACCAATATCGAAAATCCGAAAGCTTATTGCACATCTGCACACTATATGCAACAATTCTACAACAAAATTAAATCCCTAAATCCAAAAATGTAGGAGGAGTTTGAGTCACAAGAAAAGTGTGACGGACGGACGGACGGACGGACAGACGGAGGGTATAACATTATCCCCGAACTTTCTTCGAAAGTGTGGGGATAATAAACAAAAAATGAACAAGAACACCACAAAACTAAAGCTCTAGCAGTGTGAACCCCTATAAAAACTGAGGTATCATCAGGTGCTCCGGAAGGGTAAGCGTGATCTGCTCCACGCGTGGCACCCGTCACACTGCCAGTGAAAAGTCCGGTTTTGTCACAGTCGGTGTTAGTCAGTCCGGTAACAAACTCTTGATCTACTCAAAAATATCTGTTCTCATTTGTGAAATAGCAACATTGTAATGATCTGTCAAATCGTGGTAACGACCGTAAAACTTCTGTAGTGAAGTTGTGAGCAAAGCTCATTGATGAAGGCCTCATGGTGACTTCAAGATGAAGAATAACAATCTAAGCGTTGTTCCTTTGCTTGTTTTTGCCATGTATTTGTAGAGACTTTGTCTCATGTGCATTTACTCCATATCCTTTCATTCACCATATGCTTGCTGCACTTTAAATATAGAATAGAATTAAATACATTTTTATACTTCTAAATGCAGATTCCAACCACTTCGACTGCCATTGATATGCTGTTTCAGTAGTTTGATATTTTATCAACCTTTATGTAAATAATACAAACCACCTCCAGGACTAAAATTACCTTATTGCAATTTTAATGGGCAACTGTAAATGTAACAGAAATGCTTTGGTTTTGGGTGTTTTCATGTAGTTATTCCTTTTTGAACACTGTACAATGGTTAATTGGGACCTAAAACATTGTTTTCAGGTATATTTGGCTACTTATAATACAAACAAGATGTGTTTGTGAAACACTACATATGCCCCCAGCACCATTTTTTTTACCTCTGTGACCTTGACCTTTGACCTGACCTATTTTTGGGGGCATATTTATGTTCCTCTTGACTAGACCTATACACCTGCCAAGTATGATATATCTATCTTGAATAGTTCAAAATGTATAGCCAAGGTTAAAGTTTCGGACGCACAGACAGACAGGACAAAAACAATATGCCCCCGATCCTCGATCTGGGGGCATAAAAATACCGAAGTTGCATAAAAACAGTAAAATTCCGTTATGCTGTACACGTGTTTCAATGAGTAACCTCTCATCAGCAGCATTATATCAAATAATTTGGAAAGCCCTAATCCAAAAGTAGTAAAAAAAGAAGTACTCATTTAAAAATATCGAAATAAGAAGCCAAATCCAGTACCAAGGACATCGATCGAGTGCCATACACGGAATGAAGCCTCAGTATTTTTAAGTGGTTAGAATTTTGATAAAAACAGTAAATTTATATACCAGTAAATTTATATATAATTTATAACAGTAAATTTATATATAATTTATATAAAATTATATATATATATAGTTTAGTTTACAAACCAAACAACTTTGATACATATAAATATTAACCTAAGGCAGAAGATATAAATAACAAAGTACCGAAGTTACTGTAAATTTAGATTTTGCATATGGCCATTTCATAAACTTATGTCTCTTCAATGCAGCTCAAATCAAATTATTTCGAAGATCATGAGCGGAACACTTCTTAATCTGACAGAGAACAAATAACCAAAACGATTTAAATGAAAAGCCAAAATCACCTAGGAACACAGTTATGCAAGAGGGGAATACTCATTAGTATTAAACAAAATTCTAAAATGGATATTACAATATCCATTTAAGATCAGTTTTCTGGTCAGTACCAGAATATCGACTATTTGGTAACAGACACCATTTCTTAAGACTTCAGAATCAATGGAACATATTTTGAAAGTTGCCTTTCCAGGGAACAAAATTCATGGCCAAATGACTATAGTTCTTTCGATAATTTGTCGGTTTACTGCTTCGTGCAATATATGAATTAAATATATAAACTTCTACTAAAAAGCACCTTATTCTAAACTTTCAAGGTAGAAAAAAAATGAGAGTTACAGCATCAGCAATCACTGGATTCTGCCTTGTCCTCGACAAATACAACTACAGCAATGGTCATTGAAAACGACTGTGATCCGAACAAAACATTTGACCCCATAAAAAAGTTTTCTACAGAAAAGAAATCACATCCTTAATCTAAACATCTCAGGGAACTCTAAATTAAAAAGGAGAACAAATTTAGGTTTCTTGTTTTTACATCCTGGTTATTATCAAAGTTCAGACATAATCCAACTTTTATAAAAAAAAAAAGTTTAATTTTGATGCATATCCGAAAGTTTAACTAAAGCAATCCATGTTGAAACGATATTTTTGCTGCAAATAAAGTTTCGATAACCAAGTTCAGCTACATGCATGTAATCAGATATTTGCAAGATTTACTATTTTTACTGAACTTTTCTCTGATTATTACCGTCTTTCAGAAAAAAAATTATCTAAATGCACCTTTATTTGTATCCTGATGGCTCTTTATTTTTATCCCTAAAAAAGACATGTTTGGCAAATTTTTACTTTGTCTCGTGTGCATTTATTCCATTTACATTCATTGTTTATTATTTGCCCAATAGTCGGACTTGTCTGACATGAACATTTATCTTGCGTTTATAGAAATTTTATGTTTTTATCAAAATCTTAAAAAAAACTGAGGCTTCATTCCGTGTATGGCACTCGGTGGATGTCCTTAGTACTGAATTTGGCTTCCCATTTCGATATCTTTGGTAATGAGTACTTTTTATTTTACCACTTTTGGATAATGGCTTTCGATATTATTTGATTTTAATGCTACTGATGAGAGGCTACTCCTTGAAACACGTGTACAGCATAACGAAATTAAATTTTTATCATTCAACTCGGGTATTTTAGTATTTTGAAACCATTGGGACGATGCCACTGCTGGTGGACCACAGGTCCCCGAGGGTATTAACCAGGCAAATAGTCGTGAACATTTACCTTGCGTTTTATATTGTTTTATAGGAATTTTATGTTGTAATACTGATGCTTCATTCCGTGTATGGCACTCGGTGGATGTCCTTGGTACTGGATTTGGTCTCCAATTTCGATATTTTTGGTATTGAGTACTTTATTCTTACTACTTTTGGATAAAGGCTTTCCATATATATTTATTCTAATGGTGCTGATTAGAGGTTACTCCTCAAAGCACGTGTACAGCAGAAAGAAATTAATTGTTTATCATGCATCTTGGGTATTTTAGTATTTTGAAACCACTGGGACGATGCCACAGTTTCTCGACATTTTAACGGAAACTTACTTTGCTACAATAAAAGCGAAAGAAAATGCAAAGTCTAGTTTTCCGTAGAGGCGTAACAAGTTAGGGTTACATTAAGAAAGAATGCAATAATTTTTCAATAACAGCTTTTAACGGACTAGTATGACCAATATACGAATGCAAGGCAGATTGCAAAAGACTTATTTCGATTTACAAATATCTTATCACGAATATAATAAATGGTAATGGTTTTGACAGAAATATAAACTATGATGTCGAATCGATTGCACAATGTGCGGATTCTGATTTTTTTTTCTTCAAAAATAAACCCAAAACATCATATAAAAGGAGGTCGTAAATAAATGCCAAAAAGACCAAAGCACAAAACAACTAGCCTGTAAAAGACGATATTCCATACTTTCCGTATGTATAAATCGATTTCTCTAATGATATGTCAAGTTTAAACCGGTTTTGACCCGTTAGATAAATTTTCTTTATTCAACGTATGTTGAATAAAGCCCGTGCTATTTCCCGCCAAATCTATTCGGAATACAATTCTCGGTGTTTATCATTGATCATTAGAGAAAAAGATTACACCACTTTATCCCGTTTATTACCATATTTTATCCACTCTCGATAGTTAAATTTAAAAATTTTAAAATGCTCGGCAAGCCTCGCAATTAAAATTTTAAAATTTAACTATCTCTAGTGGATAAAATATGGTAATGAACGGGATCTTGTGGTGTAATCTATATATCCGGCACACTTCAGTCGTCTTATTTTCAATTTACATGTTATACCTCTAAGAGACAGTATCAGTCACTGATAAAATGTTAAAATATGCGTCTGAAATTCCCGCAACTTTATAGCAACTGCATAATTATGTTTACTTACCTTGCTCGAGGTGCTTCAACTTTCTTTCGATGTTGGAAAATGAGCGCAAAAATTGAGGATTCGACCCTTTTTATACAAATGCGTTTGGCTTTATAAAGCATTTGACAAATCAAAATCAATGGAAAATATCCCACGAAAATTGTACTTCCCACACAGAGAGTTATTTAAAGTCGATTTCTTCGAACTTCTTTAAAGTTTAAAGAACATGTAATAATGCAAAAAGTTACGTTACTTTATGATAAAAATTATGTGTTCTTGCATGACTGCATTATTTTCTCTAGGTGAATAATTATTAAGTGTTATAGTGCTCAAAAATGTTTAAGGTTGGAAAAAGTAGCTTCACTGTATTATCGAAATCTTCTTACTTAATACTATGATTCAACAGGTAAAAACATTTTTACTCTGAAACATGATAGTGTGTACCTATTGAGACATACTAGTAAATGGTTTCTGTCTCTCTAACAGATTTTGTATTGAAATTTAGAAACGAATATGTCAATGAAAGAATTAAAAATGACAAGAAATAAAACAAAATAAAATATAAGAATTGGAATAAGATAAAAACCCCTCCAAATAAATACCCTTTAAAGCATGTAAAAGTGCAAATTTTACGCATTGCAAAGGAAAGTAGAATACTGGTAGAATATATGATACCGAATGCCAACTGTGATGAAAATTTTTAAACCTGTTAACCTCGGAAAATCCAGCAAAGTCTTCGGCTGGATTTGAACCCCTGCTTTGTTGTCATCTATGGCAACACCACCTGCACTATGTCCAGCGCCCTAGACCACTCGGCCACCAAGGCTATATAAACATATAGCTTTCGGTAACCGGGTCATTCCTCCTCGCAGGAAATCTTGGGTTGTTACATAGTACACGATGAACATTACGTGGGTAGGAAATAGATAGAAGAAGGATAAGGGTGCAACAGGTAAAATACATAAGGTATATAGATAATAGTGTTGCTTATAGAGCTGTGTTCAAAACCTTTATCTATATACCTTGTTGTGAATAAAGACTTGTATTTTAAAAAGATGAACCGGAAAAACATTTTGCCCAGGGTGATTACATATGTTTTTGTCTCCCTCTAACATATGCGTAATTGCAAAGAATCAATTTGTTTCCCCTGTTTTTACAAAATCGGTCCTAGTGTTACCTAACGCAAGGAACTATAACACAAGGGACATATCCATTATTAAATCCAATTTTTTCGCATTGTATGTTCCCTTATACAACGAGTAAGCTTGCTCTGCAAAGCAAATGACTAAATACAAATACTAGCCACAAGCTGGCTTCTAAATAAATATGAAGAGTAATAAAACATTTGAAGACCGTACGGTGACCCCTAGATGCTTTGTTTTTGGGTCTTTTTAACCTGGATATTGGATGTTGTCTCCTTGACATTTACCCCATTTCCTTTCTTTTTCATAGTAACATCAGGGACAGAAATAAAATTACGGTGTTACCTTGAAAACCTTAGATGTAGATTTTAGGCTTGAAAAGCATCACGGTGTCTAACTGAATAGCCATAATTCAAAGATGAAGTAGTACTTCAAAAAGGAACTTA
This sequence comes from Modiolus philippinarum, assembly GCA_002080025.1. Lineage (NCBI taxonomy): Eukaryota > Metazoa > Mollusca > Bivalvia > Mytilida > Modiolidae > Modiolus > Modiolus philippinarum. Next base: position 166,904 of record MJUU01007665.1, read on the forward strand.
GTTAATCAGTAAGGGATCTAATCCTTACTAATTGGTTGATATACACGGTTACGGTAACACAAGGGACACGGCAAAAATCACAGAGGTTTTGTTGGCTTTTTTATTGAATTTGTACATATTTGATTTGAATAATAAGTTATTCTTGAAAAAAGACTTGAAAGCAAATTAGTATTAAAATTTAGAATTCTCATTTTAATTTTTTTAGCAAATCTTTACATATCCTTCCGATCACGGCGAAATCACAAGCAGTTTTTACCAGAATTGACGGTTTTGAAGTCTAATTAAACCTTGATTTAGACAAAAAAAAAAAAAAAAAAAAAAAAAAAAAAAAGGATAACTTGCGTGCCACAAATCACTCCATACTTTACCAATATACATCCTTAAAAAAATTTTAAAAGTGAAAAAATACCCTACATCACCTATACAACGGAATAACACAAATATCAGCATTTTTATTTGGAATAACCCATATAGGAAACAAATGTCTCATGTTTTACAACTTTTTGCAAATAAAATCATTCAACAAGAACAAATGAAGCAAAATTTGTGTTGTGATCTTACCCAATTGGTGTCTGAAAGCAATGGGTAAATCTAAGAGACAGCCAATTTATATATATGAAAAGGGTAAAAACTTTTAATCGGCTTGATTTTTCTAAATTAATCTATTTATTTTTGTAAATTGAATAGATACCTATAGGCATGAAAAAATAGTCGTAAATTGTTAATCATCCCAATTTTCATATTTATTATAAAAACAGGATAACAGCAATCCTACAATGGCCAGGAACTACAATGACATGCCACAATTTACAAGCAAACTGCACCAGAAAAACAATAATGAAAACAAGAGACAAACATAAAAAACGATAGGAACTCGGGATAGCCGAACTTGGTACCGGCACTAGCAAAAGTCAGTGGTAGGGTTAAACCAGTTTATGGGTACCCAAACCTCCCCTTTCTCTATCCCGTTTCCCTATAGTATCGTAAACATGCGAATAAAACCCAATACAGGTAGACTACAAACTCAATGACCACTATCTCTGAACAGAAAAAGCATATGACAAAACGTAATTTTGAAAGAAGGGTCAAAGAGTGCTCGCCGCTAAACTGCTAAACTATGTTCAGATCCGATTAAACCATTGATTAAACCATGACGCTTTAATACAAATTTTAGATATGTGTTTAGAATGTAAGGTAGTAGACCAGGGTTAGGAGGAGATAACTCCTTTTTATATAAGAATTAATTGTTGTGATTCGGTTGGTATGAATAAAACACAAGATTTATAATATTAATCATAAATAGAGATAAAATTTTCATCTTATCATGAAACTATAATCTTTTAATAAAAAAATTAAAATGCCTGCATTGAAATATCCAGGCTTTGAATGAAATCTTAAAAAATATTCAAATAAATAAAAGTCAGATATTTGGCAAGGGAGGAAATTCTTTCAACATGACGTTTAGCATAAAGAAATATTATAATTTAGTATGCAGTTTTAATAACATTGTGAAAAAATGGAACGGTGAATTTTTATTATACGTTTTTTGATATGTAATATGTGTGAAAGATATTTATTTTCTTATTTTTTGGTTAAAATTGAATAATAGGGTTTTCATCTAGAGGAAATTGAATGAAGCTGTGTTTTCAGCAATGTTTTGACAAGGCTATTTCTTTTGTACTGCAAATCAACACTTAATGCATGCCTATATTTTTATACTATAGGAAAACGGGACAGATAGAGGAAGGTTTGGGTACCTCAAAACCGGTTTAACCCTACCGCTGGCTTTTGTTAGTGCCAGTACAAAGTCCTGCTGTACCGAGTTCCTTCCATTGTTTTCGTTTGTCTTTTGTCCAATTTGTGTTTTTCATGTGTATTTCCCTGGCAAATAGTAGCATTGTAGCATGTAATTGTAATCTGCAGCCATTGTAGATGTTTCCTGTTATCCTACTTTCTCCATTTATGATCATTATTATAATCATATTTAAGTCTACAAATTTTTATGAAGCAGTTTAACAAGTTAGAGATAATTCATGCAAATTCTTATTGATAAAGAGGACAGTAGTATATGCCTTATGGTGATTTCTGGCTGGACAGAATTTAAGACCCCAAAGATAGGGGTGTTTCTGTAAACTCCAATCGTTTAGCAGCTAAAAAGCTTTTTCTGCTTTGAAGGTTGGTGAAATCAATTAGTTGTGTGAGACAATTAAGTTTAATTAATCGCTTGATTATGTGCCAATTGTAACTTTATTTTTAAATGAAATACAGGGCTAAATATCCAGGTAAGTGAACATACCCCTTTTATAGATTAAGCTGTTCCTTATTTTTTCAATTCTGGTGTCGCCACTGCACTATCAGGGTTTGTTCTATGATGTCGTGATTCTGGGAAAAGTCACGCACAAGGAACAATTTTTTATTATGCGTGAAATATCAGTTTTCCCGGAAACTACCTGATAGTGCAGCATGCGCAGATACACAAATCGGGAAAAGCAGGATAGTGAATTCCATTTATCCCAACTGTACCAATTTATACCAAATTGCATCTGCCTGAAATTTCGTCTGATGTTAATTTCAATGGCAGGAAATTTGAGTTCTGCAGTTGGTCCTTTCGACAATTATGTCTCTTCAGTGCCAAAGAGTGGAAACAATAGGAAAATTCGGATTTCCTATTGTTTTCACTCTATCTGTGCTCCAGAGACATAAATGGTCAAAATGGTTATTTGCAAAACTCAATTTCTCTGCAGTTTTATGTTAAATTAATGTTAAAAAAATATTACCGCTAGAACAAGCCGATTATTTTCTTCTGACCAAATTAAATTCAGTTTGTATATATCAAAGATGTGAAATTTTTATGGGCTCTCCTGTGTTTAAACCCGTTCGGTCTTACTTGCTTGAAATTTACAATAACGGATATGGAGTAAATGCACATGAGACAAAGCCTCTACAAATACATGTACATGGTCAAAAGTCTCTACAAATACATGATTGAGAGCCTTCATTTATTCCAAAAGATTCTAGCCTACGTACAGTTGTATAAAGAAGTATGGCCATTATGGCGTGAATTTTGTTCCTACATTATGCCATTTTCAAAATATGCTCATTTCGTCGAAAAGCTAGTAAGGCGGTCTCAGGTAAGTAAGTGTTCTTCCTATGGATAAGATTAATATAGGTCACATTGGTATGTTTTCTGGCATATAAACAGTCGAACATGACTGTAAACAGCCTTTTATGTCAATTTGAGCCATTTTTTTGTTTCGAATGTATAAACATTTGCATTTCAAAATGGGAATATGTTTAGTTTGGTTTTGGGGGTGCTATTCAAGAATTTTAACAAAAACCTACAAAATTTGTGAACATCTGTCAAAATTACTAAATCTTTTATCTGAAAGTATGAAAATACATTTGAACTTATTTTGTTGTAATAATGTATAAAATAGACGACCCGTTAAAATAGCTCTGGAGAATATTTGCTGCATTCGTGAAATCGGTACGCTAAATGAAATAATTTCACGGGGAAGAGGCCATACCTCTTTAATATATTTTAGTTATCACCATCGATTGTGTGTCAAAATAGTTCTTCGTTTTTTCTTATAATGTGAAATTGTCTTTGTTCTCAGACGCAGAAAACTCTTTTAAGTACTAATTCTGCCTTTAACGTCTGTGAATTCCATGAAACCTTCAAATAGTTTCTTCCGCTATGTTTATTTCATAAGAAAGAATTAGTAGTATTTTATTCATGTGATAGAACCACTTGATCACGTCTTTTTTTTTATGAATTACCTCCCTTTATTCAATTTTAACTTCGAAAGTATATCTCATTTCTAAAAAATACATATACAGTATTGTCGCAATGATTTTGTACCAGATCAATTGTTCTTAAATTACACAACTTACATAAATAGACAACTACTTAGAGGTTTTTGACCTACTGTTTGACTTTAATTTGTTGTATGAAATTTTAGCATAATTCATAATTTATTGTTTTAGGACACCTACAAAAGAGTACTTTTCTCACTTTATTTAAATTTTGTTAAGTTGTTATGGCCAAAATATTTATTACACTGCTCTTAAAGTTTCTGTACGCATGCACATTTATTTTCATTTTGAATGAAGTTACTTGGAATTTGGTTTGAACTTGCAAAAGAAGATAAGACTATGATAAAAGTATCAGGTCTTTGTTGAATGTTTGGTCTTTCAGAGAATTAACATATATTGGAAGGATTACTGTGATTAAAACCTTGGCACTACCCATATTGGTACAAGTGTTAACTGTCCTTCCTAACCCCCCAGAAAATTTTATGAAAGATATCCAAGGTATTTTCTATAATTTTTTGTGGAAGGGAAAACCAGATAAAGTAAAGAGAACAGTTATGATCAATGATTATAAAGATGGAGGTCTGAAACTCCCTCATGTGGAATCATTTTGTTATAGTTTGAAAATGTCGTGGCTGAATAAATTTTTTGACCCACAAAACTATTCACCTTGGAAGATTTTGTTATTAAACGATATCCAAAAATGGGGTGGTGACAAGATTTTATATTTAAGTAAGGAAGGACTTGAAATTTTATCTAAAGAACTAAATCCTTTCTGGCGGGATGTTATAAAGAATTTTTCCAAACTCAAAGAAAAAATATTAATATAATGGATAATCCAAATGAGGTTTTGAGCCAATCCATATGGCTTAATTCCAATATAAAAATAGATGGGAAAATGGTAATAAAACACAATTTTTGTGAAAATGAAGTGTTCTTCATAAATGATTTAATATCAGAAAATAAAACATTTTATACATTTGAGGAATTCAAAGATGAATATAATTTGA
>MJUU01007665.1:171752-182046 GCA_002080025.1 Modiolus philippinarum
ATAGATAAACTGAAATGTGATTCTAAACCATGTAAATATTTTTACAATTTATTTTTGGAACAAGTGACAGAGACACCTCTAGGGGCACAACATAAATGGGAATATGAATTAAATACAGAAATTGAAGACTGGGGGCAAATATATACCACATCTTTTTTGATATCAAAGGACTCTGTTCTTCAAAATTTTAATTTCAAACTCTTTCATAGAATTTTGGCATGTAACTCTTATTTGCATAAATGCAAACTAAAAGAAACAGAGCTTTGTACTTTCTGTTCAGAAACTAAGGAAAAACTAATACATATTTTTTGGGAATGTTCATTTGTGCAAAATTTTTGGATTGGTATAAGAAATTCATTGAATTGCTGTGGAATTACGATTCCTCAAAACCCAAAAGAAGTTATTTTTGGTGTGACAAATGAATCACAGACATATAATACTATTAATCATACTTTACTTATTCTGAAATATTTTATTTATAAATGTAGATGTGATGGAAAAAAACCTTCTGTTAAGGGGGGAATTGAATATTTAAAATATTATATTAACATAGAAAAAAATTCTGCACTGTACTTATCCCCTGCACAGAATAATAAAATTAATAAAAAGTGGTCACTTCTGGAGGCAGTAGTTGTATAAAAGTATACTGTTGATTTAAAAAAAAGATATGGATATATATATATACACTGTCAGAATGATATTTTATACTTTATATATGTGTCTGTCGTATTGTAATTTAACATGTTTACTTGAAAAATAAACAAATTACAAAAAAAAAAAAGTATATCTTAGTTTTTATACTAATTCCGTCTTTTTCTAAAGGTACTGCATTAATGTTATCTTCCGTATTGAAAAGTTTTTGTTGCGGGAATTTTAGAACTTGGAAATTGTGGTTTAATGATGGTCCAGGATTGGGATAATACCCGCCAACGTTCGCCAACGTCGCTAACATTTCTTATAATTTCCTTGTTGCAAGCAAGGCAAACATCTTAAATGTAATATGTCGCCAACGTCGCCAACATTGTGCTCGAACAAGGCCCATGTCGCCAACAATGCCAACATTCATTATTGATTTTTTTATCATAAAGAGTGCGAACATCCGAAATGTTATATGTCGCTAACGTCGTCAACATTGTGCTCGAACAAGACCAATTCGCCAACGTCGCAAACGCCGCCAACATTTATTATTGATTTCCTTATTATAAGCAATGCGAACATTCGAAATGTTATGTGTCGCCAATGTCACCAGCATTGTGCTCGAACACAGTCCTTGTTGCCAACGTCCCCAATGCCGCCGTCATTCATAATGGGTTCCTCATATATAACAAAAAGTGTGAACAATCAAACAGTTACATGTTTCACATGCTGACAACATTTCTCTCGAACAATACCCCTGTCGCCAACGTCGCCAACATTACTGTGAACTTCCTTGTTACAGACATTATGAATTACCAAACACTTACGTGTTGCCAACATCTTGCAAAAAAATATTTCATAATGTAGTTTATAAAAAATGACAGGTGAATGGGAAAATTGGCATTTGAGTTGTAGGATGATTTAAAGATGGTTTTTTACACATGTCAAGAAGTGTCCTTTTTTATCTTTCTATTTTCCATTTTCTGATAACAAATTACATAGTTTACGAAAGCATATGGAGTAAATGAACATGAGATCATAACACATATGTTAACTCCAAATAGTATACATTTTACGGGGAACGCAATCAATGTTCAATCATATAAGCGCAATATGACATCTGAGAACTTGTTTCTGTCTCCGGTGTTAAAGATGTCCGAAGCTCAACCACAAGAAAATACTTACAGCGGTTGTCGCTTCATTTTAGATATGTATTGTGAATACTACTTTTCAGCCTCTTAACTGAAATGCCATTAAATTTTTAAATATCGGCAACTAAATGTCATCTGTAAAATCTCTTCTGGATTCCTGAAAAACATTGAATAGTGAGACTGTTCAAAAGAAAACACCCCCTGTAAAATATAGTGTATAAATGCAACTACCAAATGGTGTATTAATCATACTGACAACAACAACAACAACAACCCCCGTGTCACCTCAATATTCGATGGGTACAGGATGAGCCATAGGGACTCTTCCAACCCTATTCATTTATTTAAGAAATCTAGAAATATATTCACATAATTTTTTAACTTGAACATAATGGGTTTCTTGACCCCCATTTCTGGACATTTCAATTGAATTAAAAACATTTCAACCTCAGTAGCTAGAACATCTCCTAGCTAGAACTGTTTTCATGAATCCTTTTGGTATATATATTGCCATAAAAATACCTCAATATATCGGATTGCAAATTTTCCATTTCCTTTGTTAAATCTAATGTAGTTTATGGCTTAGGCCCTACGTTAAGGGACGACCGTACATTTGATTTTTAGGGGTATGGGCTTGGGCGATTCATTTATTATATCATGAAAATCTCTGACAAACTATTTAATTTCACGAAATTAAATGTGACATAAAACTATTTAATTAAATTCTTTATTTATTAAAAGAGGATTGCCGACAGCTTAGTAAAGGCTACAAGTGGTTCTCCTTCATAGCTATTCATTTTCAGTTCTAATAAAAACTTTATTGTTCAAATGGAAATTAAAAAAAAAATATTTATTTTCATGACAAGTAGGATTAGAATATTTATTTTCACTGGCATCAAGATTGATAATTCATTTACAAAATCACCCAAGTCGCCCCTTGAAAATCAGATGGTTGTCTCCTTATGTGAACTCAAAAATGTCTTTTTTTTACATTTTAGTATTATTGATTTAGAATGTGGTTTTTGCAGTCTTATAATAGTTAAATTTATTTAGAAATAATAGGAAAAATTAAGTTTTTTGCCATTTATTCAAAAATAAGTTCTGTGACCCCCAGTTTTTTTTTCATGTAAATCGAAGGCAACTATACTGGTAAATTATTTACCAAGTTTTAAAATCTTCTATCAGATTTAACAAAAATAAATTACAATTTTGTTTAACTTCCCTAATTTTCCCTATCGTTTCAACTAAAATAACTGATGTTTACATGACAGATTTCACATTACATGGCCGGGGACCCCGATTGATCATTTTATTTTTTGTATTAACAATGAAGGAATATGGAGTAAATGCAAATGAGACAAAGTCTCTACAAATACATGGTAATAATAAACAATGGAACAACGCTTTTATTGTTGTTCTTCATCTTGAAGTCGCCATGAGGCCTTCAGCAATGAGCCATACCCATACCTCATAGCAAGTTCAAGACGGCCCCTAGCACCGGTTTGAGCGGAATTCATTGCAAATTGTCGAGCAACGCTACATCCATGCTTTTTAACCTAATGATCCATGGATGCGGGATCGTCAACAAACATAAACTTAACTGGCGAAGTGTTCTTACAATCGCTGTCATCCACTGCCCGACAAAAAGACGACAGAAGACGATCACAACATTTAAACAACCACAGGGCACTCATCGAGCCAATTGTAAGAAACTTGGCAAAATAGAATCATGAGATGTTGGCGCAATAAACAGGTGGTCAGAATTACAATTTTAGATTACAAAAAAGGCCAAAATATGAAAGTGTAATAGCGTATCCATATGAGAGATTCTCTCAAGAACAAGTATACCACAACTGAAATGTATATAGAGCATACATATCTCTCACGGGGAATCGTTTTACGGACTCCACACTGCAGGAGAGACAAACTCCAGTCTAAAATTAACAATGAACGGATATGGATAACAAAGTATAAGTCATGAAAATATCGGAAATGTCTTTCTGACAGTTTTAGGCCCCTGTACCACCTTAAGGTGTAGGTTGCAGAGGCCAGAACTTGCTATTGAAGTAAAGGAGCTGTTGGGGGCAAATGTAGTGTGTAACAAAAATATATTGTTTTTTTCTGCAAAATAAAAGCTGTACCTGTCATGTATAAAAAAAACTCTCCAGTCCTTCTGGCCAAGCTTTTATTTCACAGTTGGAAAATTCAAGTTTTTGTGATTTTTAAGAATATTCTGTGCATAAAATAGTGTACTCCTATGTCAGACACAATGAACTTGATACATCTGAGCATTTTAAATCTTGAGGATGGGCAAAAGTTTAATTTCAACATTAATTATATTGCTTGAAATTTTTAAGCTGTAACATCTGGTTTTCATACCTTAAATCACTACATTTTTGTCTGGCCTGCGACGAATGTCGAGAAGGCCAGACATAGATTCCGTCGTTGCTGGCTTCAACATTTGGTTAAACCTAATGTTAAACTTTTTTGAACATCAATAACTATGGGAAATCCCACTCAATATTGATGAAATTTTGACACAATATTCATTACAACTTAATTATTAAATCCCAAGTTCATTTTTGAAAATAATTATTTTTCTGTATTTTCCCATTAGTTGGACTTAATTTTTTTCAATCGATTTGTTTTTGTTTGCACCAAATATCAGCACCTACATGCCATAAACAGATGATTATTGGTAAGTGGTTACATTTTTAGTAGTAACCAACATCCACACCAGAGACATGTCACCTTGACCTTTACTTTTATTATTTAATACTTGACCCATATTTTCTTCATCAATTAATAAGCTAAATTTTCACTTTTGGTCCATATATCAACAACGTTGAAACAAAATTTGAACTTAGGAAATTTAATTTTGAAGTAGAATTGATACATATTGTCTGTAGGTTGGCAATAAGCTTTAAATATTTTATTCCGATTCCAACTTTGGTAAATTTCCTGAGATTTTCTCATACCAGACAAAAATCTCCAGAACCACATTTCATACCTAAATGAAACTTCATGTCATGACTAATGATGAAGGGAGGAACTCTATCGATCTTGAGGTTTATGCAGCATAGATAATGAAAATAAAAAAAAAACATTCGCAACTTGGCTTTCGTACTTTTTGTGCATTTTCTGATTTTATTACATATTTGCATACCGTTATTATTCCCTCGCCAAGTGGAGTTGGAGAGGGGATATAGCATCTCGCCCCTCCATCCGTCCATCCCAGTGTCCGTCCGAGTGTCCGTCCGTTTGTCCCACCTCGGGTTAAAGTTTGTCTTAAGGTTCATATCTGTGAAATTACATGTGGCAGATCAATCGTCTTAGGTCAGTTGATGCGTCTTGGGGAGTGATGCTGCTTCAGATGATAATTCGGTCGCTATGACCTACATTATATACTTTAATGACTGAGATTAAAGTTTGCACTAAGGTTCATATCTGAGGAATTAAATGTGGCACTTCAATCATCTATGGTCAGTTGATGCGTCTTGGAAAGTGATGCTGCTTCAGATGATAATTTGGTCACCTTGTCCTACATTTTATGCTTCAATGACTCTGGTTAAAGTTTGTGTTAAGGTTCATATTTGAAAAAAAACTACATGTGTCACATCAATCATTTATGGTCAGTGGATGTTTCTTGGAGAGTGATGCTGCTGCAGATGATATTTGGGTCACTCTGACCTACATTTACGCTTCAATTACTCAGGTAAAGTTTTGGTAGAGGTTCATATCTGAGACACTACGTGTGGCACATCAATCATCTATGGTCAGTTAACGCATCTTGGAGAGTGATACTGCTTCAGATGTTAATTGGGTCACTATGGACTACATTTAAGGCTTCAATGACTAAGGTAAAAATTTGTGCTAAAGTTCATATCTGAGAAACTACGTTCGGCACATCAATCATATATGGTCAGTTGATGCGTCTTGGAGAGTGATGCTGCTTCAGATGATAATTCGGTCACCTTGACCTACATTTTATGCCTCAATGACCCAGGTTAAAGTTTGTGTTCAGGTTCATATCTGAGAAACTGCATGTGGCACATAAATCATTTATGGTCAGTGGGTGCGCCTTTGAGGGTGATGCTGCTTCATATGATAATGGGTTACTATAGCCTACATTTTACGCTTCAATGACTAAGGTAAAAATCTAAAAAATTTAAGGTTCATATCTGAGATACTACATGTGACACATCAATCATCTTAGGTCAGTGGATGGGTCATGGAGAGTGATGCTGCTTCAGATGATAATTGGGTCACTCTTACCTACATTTTATGCTTAAATGACTCGGGATATAATTTGCATTAAGGTTCATATATGAGAAACTACGTGTGGCACATCAATCATCTTTGGTCAGTTGATGCATCTTGGAGGGTGATGCTGCTTCGGATGATAATTCGGTCACTCAAACCTACATTTTATACATTCAAAACTGAACACTATGGGAAAACATATTCAAACGTCATCTCTGAAACTACTGGGTCAATAAAATCAAACTTAGACAAAAAAGTTTTTAGGTGATACCCTGCAAAAAAAGTGCTTTACAGGTTTGGAATTTTCCCCCAAGATGACCGTTAGGGGGACATAATTTAACATTACTGTCTATAATATTAATAACTGTTCTTAAGTTTTGAAATAATTATTACTTTGGTGTGGGTTAACTTTTTTAAAATAAAAGGGGTGGTTTTATTTTGGTCTGTGATATTTTGGCCACTTTTGCATAGCAGGTCACTTTTGATGTATAGTGTGTTTTATTTTGGTCCTTCTTCCTTGCAGGAAAACTTGCGGATGATTACTTGTCATATCAAAAATAAATCGTATACGGACGAGAGTTCAGGTACAAATCGGTATTACAAAAACATTTATTACAAGGACAAAGTAATACAAATCAATTTAGACTTATACATGTAATGTTATGTTAACCTTGTCATCTTAAACAGAAAAATACTTGAGTACATTTTAGCTCATCTTTATGTTAATGTAACGGTGATACCAGACGTAATGTACAAACTCTGGGGAACGTCACAATTTTGCAATAGGCTTTCAATAAACGTATTGTTTTATTTTTGCCGGGAAATTTTTGGATAAGAAATATTTTGGTATGTTTGATTTTGGCACTTTGCATTTAGGGGCCAAAAACGTCAGGCAAAAATAAAACCATGACCAAAATTTCCCTTTTTACGGTATGTAGAATGCAGATATATCTTTTTCGGATTAGACTTGTATTCGTTTTGAAAAATCTTAATAAATCATTCAAATATTCTTTAATTGTGTTGAATATGTCAACTTTCATCAGAAAATATAGTCCCCAATTTGCCTCCATGTATTACAACGAATATTATTTCCGTCAGGGAAAACGTGTAAAAATGTTGAGAAAAAATCAGGGATACATTGTAATCCCCAGGATTTTTAGGAATTTCATGTTTTCCCTTAATCGGCCAGGGATTACGTGAAATCCCTGATTTTGTCATTGATTACACGTAATCCTTAATTACACAGATTCCCTGTAACAAATATACCTTTTTACCTAAACATTTCCCAGCTTACTAGGGATGGGTATTGGTATAAACCATTGAATGGAATTTGATGAAACTATCAGATAATCTTTATCACTCAAAGCAAAGTGTAACTCCTATTTTAGATTTTGATTTGATCAATTTTTAAGGTTTCCCATAGCCATGCATACATGTACTTATCCAGTTTTTTACCTGTTTTTAGGGGGTTCAATAGCCAAACTTGGACTCTTCCATTCATGTTTGTGATGTTGTAGCTTGGATATCATTTAGTGTCTGCATACTCAAAGTATTTATAGTTAACTTTCAATTTTCTTAAGCTTAAAATTGATTATAAAATATGCTACTATAATCAAACGAGTTTGCAAAACTGACTAAGAACTTAACAATTAAGTTCTTTTTATATGTACAAGCACATATTTTCAATATCATTACAGCTAAATATTTTTTCCTTATGCTGAAAACTGTTAATTAAAATATGATTTAATTAAAGCATATAGCAATTTATGCAAATACTTTGACAGAATTTTATGATAAGAGGTAGTGATTTTACAATATTAGCAGCTTTGGTGATAAAGGGGAGTGTGTTCGAATGATATTTTTCGCATTGGTGACGGGGGTTGTGTTCCAATAATGTTGGCGGTGTTGGCGACGTTGGCGACAGGGGGTGTTTTCATACAATATTGGCGACGTTGGCGACAGGAGTTGTGTTCGAACAGTGTTGGCGGCGCTGGTGACGAAGGCGACATGGGGATGTGTTCGAACAATATTGGCGGCGTTGGCGATGTGGCGACAGGGGTTGTGTTCGAATAAAGTTGGCGGCTTTGGCGACAGGGGTTATTCGAACAATGTTGGCGGTGTTGGCGACATTGGCAACATGGGTTGTGTTCGAATAATGTTGGCGGCGTTGGCGACGTTGGCGAGAGGGGTTGTGTTCGAACAATGTTGGAGGTGTAGGCGACATTAGCGAAAGGGCTGTTCGAAAAATATTGGCGGCGTTGGCAAACGTTGGCGACGTTGGCGGGTATTATCCCAATCATGGACAAAGCTCTTAAACTAGTCTGTAGGAGGATTTCTCGTCGCTGGAAGGCTTGGAATTACACAATTTCAATTTGATTTTGCCGAAAAATTTTATGAGCAAGTTTAAAAGAGACTTGGCGACAGGAGTAGTGTTCGAATAAAGTTGGCGGCTTTGGCGACAGGGGGTGTGTTCGAACATTAAACTAGTCTGTAGGAGGATTTCCCGTCGCAGGAAAGCTTGGAATTAAACAAATTCAATTTAATTTTGCCGAAAATTTTTATGAGCAAGTTTAAAAGAGACAACTGTTAATGAATCTATGATAGTTATATTTCACCGTCAAATATGCTACATATTTCTCTTTGATGTGTATTTTTCTGTCAAAGATAGCTTACCCGACAGTTTAACAATGGCTTCTACAGTTAAAATGGTATATCCACACTTCGAATTCCAAACTTAATTGGCCGGAAATATTTATTATTACAGATAAATATTTATAAATAGAATAAATGTAAACAGCGTGAAGAATCTTGCTAGATGCGGAAAAATATGTTCTGATGCGCATTTTTAGATATGTTTGCAAAATTTAATATCTTGCTTATGAATTTCAATTACACATGACCAGATAATACAAAAAAATGAAAGGATATTGAGCGAATGTACATGTGACAAAAACGCACATGATACATAGAAAACTCCAGTTTATCAAGGACAGGGCAAGTTTTCAACATAGCCGATATGCAAATAAGTAAAGTATCCCCGATTCTGCCATATGTCTAGTTGTAGCCCCTTTGCGTTCTAATTGTAGACTCTTATATTTGACTATTGAAATAGCGTAAGCAATGGCAAATATGGAGGAAATTAGTAGGAATCCATGTTGACTGTGTTTGTAGAAGGCTCATATGTACATGTACATGTATATAGAGACGGAGTTAGAACCATTTGCCAGTGTGTTGTCTTTGAAAATGAATACAATTTAAATGTTTTTATACAAGTTATTTCTTCAGAATTTTATAGTTTTATAACCAGAGACATCATCAATAAATTAACAAGAATTGTACATAATAACTGAAAAAAAAATCATAAATCAAAGGCTCACTGCGGTTTTGGACGTTCCTTTTTGCCTACTTAGAACATTTTATGAGCTATTAAGCATACATAATTAGCTTACTTTTGTTCAACAAGATGCAAAAACTGAAATTAGTATTGCATATTAACAAAAGTTAGTAGTGATTGCCTGTCTTCACTCAAATGATGTAAATTATAATTAAACACTTCAACAGCTTTTAAATGGATCTTAATTTACATATTACAGTTATTATTAACGTAATTGTGTCAAGATTAAAATCTAATTTAAACTGTTCAAAACATGTCTTTAAATGCATGTTCGGTAAATTACCATTATTATGCAGGTTTCTTCAAGTTATAATTCAAGTCGTGTGCAAAAACTAACATTTATGAATTAAGTTTTCTCAAATGGAATATTGTATGATCTTGTATGATATCCTCATTTCTTTCTTCATGATAAATTAAGTTTATTAGCGTTGAGAATACATGTACATACTCGTACTTACAAGTTTTCGGGTGTAGGTGGAAATTATACAAAGAAGGGAAAGGTTCCAAATAATTATACAAAAAATATCAAAAGCGGCCCTAAATTAGTAAAAATGACTAGACTGAGAAGCGAAAACACAAACACAAAAATCTGTTGGTTGAAATATTGTTACTATTATGAACTCAAAACGTAAAAAAAGAAAATACGGAAGTTATTCAAGTTAAAAAAATCTAACGTGCCTGATTTCACTTAAGCAACGGATCAGACCAACATGGCATCTAGTTTATATAAAACAGATTTATATTCATAATTCCACCTTATAATAATGCTGACTTCTGTTTGGTTCACGTGTATTGAATATTTTAGCAAATGGCATGAATTTCTCCTCTTCCACCCCCCCCCCCCCCCCCC
>MJUU01007665.1:182056-216529 GCA_002080025.1 Modiolus philippinarum
GCCATTATCGTTGTATTTGCCATTCCAGCGTTGTATTTTTTTTTTTAAATAACTACACCTTATGTAAGTAAGCTGCATTCTGATTGGTTAATAGCCGTTGTATTTTTTTGGGCAAATACCTCTTCACCGTGGTATTTGTCCCGGAGTCATTTGTGCGTTTTAATGATAAAGACATTCGGTGTAATTAAACAGATATACATGTATCGGTGTGTTCCCTGAATGCCAACATTCTTAAAATCACATAATTAAATATTGTTGTTTTAGTAGTTATGAAGGGGTACAGTAAGGAGCTTGATTTTATGTCCTGACTAGCATGATCAGATATAAACTTTATTTAACAAATTAGTTAAACATAGTTTGACAAAATGAATGAATATTTTAAATAATAATGTAAATTTTAGGGTAAAATATAACAAAAATGAAAAAATATAATATTTTTCCATTAATTTTGTAAATTTTGTCGTGAAAATTTGTGAGGGAAAATGTGAGATTATATATAAATATACACAGTTTTTTGGGTAAAAGTGTTCAAATAAAAAAAAAGAAAAATAATTACTACAGTTGTAACAGAAAATATGAAACAATAGCTATAGGCTTTCAATAACCTGTATCACTCACATTGACAATGGCTGATACATATAGTCAAATAAACTTTTAAAGTTTAAAGAGTCTCATTCTCAAACTATGTAAAGTAACCTTTATTCTTTTTGGTCCAACATTCAACTTTTTTACCACTGCCTGTCATCTTAGATAAGAGATGGATCTGCAGGACATAATTTTAAAGAGAGCTTTTGTTCCAAAGTTTTGTCTGTTTTGGTTCAATTTCAGGCCAAATGATTTCAGAAGATGTTTGAATGTAGTGCAGACTTGGAAGACATCTGTTTTCAAGGGAACCATTTCAGAATCATTTTATTTTCCCAGTTGTTTCAGAGGAAAAGATCTTTGTATGTTCTTTCACATCTTCGCGAGCCAAGGGTTACCCTTGACTCACGAAGATGGTTCTTTCGATAGGGTCCAATATTTAACAATGTTCAATGATTGCCCCCATTTTGCAAGGAGGGATTAGCACAAAAATTTATTATTTATGATTAGGTACCAGGTTTTATAAAGCACAGAATAACTATTTGTGAATAAAACTATTGCTGTAAGCTTCTAATAAAATGTGCTAAGCTTAATTATAAAGATTCAATGTATATTCTGTATATTCCAGAATCATAAACTGTTATTTTTTTAACATTGAATATATAAAATGCATGGAATAAGTTATTTAGATACAAAATATTTTGTGTGTTTTTTTATTTGCAAAAACAATTAATAATACATTATACTAAGATTTTTTTGGAAATGAAAATTAATTAGATAGCACAATTTTTCCCAGGTAATTAAGACTATATTAATTACCCTATTTGGGCCCCATAATCCTCACTAATGAGTACATACAGAATTCTTTGATTTTATAAAATGTTGGCATTCAGGCACACAGCCCATGTATCATGACGTCGGGGTAATTGCGAGAAATACAAGTCTTGGTTCTTAATTTCCCTGGCCTTTCAGGCTCAGGAAATTTTTACCGTCCTGCGACTTGTATTTTTTGCAAATAACCCTCCTTATCATGATATATCTGTTCAAAATACCGTGTTTAAAAAAAGCATCATTTCTTAATATAATATTAAACAAATCCCGATTTTTTTATATTTATTGATAATGCATTATTCAACCTCCAATGGAGAAACAAAATATACAAATCAAATCAAGAATGTCAAAAGTGTGCAATGATTTAACCTAAAATATTGATGAAATGATGAAATGTGTATTCGATGTCAATTTCAACTTAAATGACGGATAATGGTGTCATCATTTGACTCAGAAACTGGTTTTAAACACTTTCAGTTATGTTTTGTCTGAACATGTCTTTTTAAATTTTTTAAAAAATATTCTTGAAACACGTGTACAGCATAACGAAATTTACTGTTTTATGCAACTTCGGTATTTTTGTATTGTGAGGTGTCTTCCTCGAATGCCAACATTTTATATTTTACATATTCCTTGAAAGCCAACAAAACAATTTCAATAGATGTTCATACTATATCTGGTGTTTTTATAAGAATTAAAAGTTTAATTGAAACACTGATTAAAAGGTAAAACATGTGAAAATATGGTGTGTTCCCATTTCACCTTAGCGGTGAATTTCAGGTAAAAAAGGTAAAAAAAGGACTAAGGCGAAATGAGAATTTACAATTTGTGAATTGTAAAAACATAATGATAAATTATGGCATGTTTTGATTAATGAATAAACATCATTAAGAATACATTTATTTTTTTTTTTAACTTTTTGTATATTTTCAAAGATTTTGTTACATTTATCTTGCATATTTCGTGCATAAAATCTAACATATTTTTATTTTTAAACTACATTTATTCCCCAAAAATAATTGAAATTAAAATTATAACTAAATTATAGTCAATTTAAAAAAAAAAGTGTTGTTTTTTAATTGATTTTCACAGCTAAGGCGAAATGGGAACAAGCCTCAAAAACCACATGAAAGATATCTAGAAGATAGCCTCTTTACAAAATAGTATTTAAAAGCAAAGTATTACGAACACATAAAAAATTCACATGGAACATGACATGGCAACAAATATTGGATTTTGATTGAAAAATAAAAAAAAAGGAATAAATGATAAACTTATGTACATTGTATAATGTAAAAAACCGTGAAAAATGTTTAAACTGGACTTTCTTAAGCCTGACTGTTTTTATCTGTAAACTTTGTAAACTTTATATGAAAATTAAGAACAAAAGAAGCGAAAAATTTTAGATTTCATGTGAAGAATTTTGATACATAAGACGCCAAACTTTGAGAACCGGTTCTCTCTAAAGCAAATGGTTTTGAATCAAATTAATATCAGATTTGAATTCTGAAACAGAACACAGGAACACAATAACAAAATACGAGGGGTCGCTCATAGTACAGATGTATAGTCCATTTGGTGACTATAAAAATAGGGAAAAATTAATTAAAAATCTGGTCATTAATAACATTGTGTATTTTGTTCTAAAAGAGCATTTTATTCTCAATCGAGTATTTTCAGACATTTTACATCACTTCGCAGGAACTAAAATTTTAGCAATTCTAAAAAGGGAACTGGGGCACAATTTTAGAAGAATTGAAAGCATCTTCAGCAGTAACTCTTCATGCTATCCGTGGCAACATGTTGCGTCCAAATGCGTCCAAACTTTCCACAATTGGACAGTCCTTGCAGTTTAACGTCATATTCTGCTCGCTAACATTTAAAATTGCTTAATTTCAAACGTTTAAAACTTCTTTATTTTTCAACGAATCCTCTTCAAAATTGTCTCATTCAAAAGCGCATTCAATTTTCTTTTCGTAGACATAAGGGTCCGTAAAGATCAATATCAGTAAAAAGCAAAGAAAACCTTTACAATTACATCAAAGGAAAACAATTGAATCATACCCTCCCCCTTTTTCTATTATCCAACAATATTTTGACAAATATTCCACACACTGTGTTTAGGTCAAAGTTATGCAAGCTGTAACTTTAAATTGCACAAAACTAACCGCAAAGTAATTTAGAATCAATTTTATTTGAACCTTAAAAAGTGATTGTCCCCTGTAAAATAGTGACACATTCAATGTAATTAAAAACTCAGATAAGGGGGTTGCATGAACAATCTGATTATGAAACATAAGAACAACAAAATAGGAATATGAAATAAAACTAAAATCTGAAAAATATATGTACAAGAAAAAAGGCCAAAATTTTCGGAGTCGACTCCTTTTGCGAGGGTGAAAAAAGAAGAACAGGTACATCACCGTGTACCTACAAAAATGTGTATGTTTTAGATTTTAGTTTTATTTCATATTTCTATTTTGCTGTTCTCCATGTTCGACAGCTATACAAACGATTTTACTCTGTCTAATTTATATGACATTAAGCTGTCTCGCAACATATATTTTTTATTATTGATTTCGCTTTGAAACAAAGCGATATCTTCTTACATAATTGAAATGTAAAAGATAAGCTGGTGTGCAAAACAGACCACTCCTATATGTTTCCAAGTATGTTTTCACTTTTTTCAGTAAAGATATAAGATACTAAAATTAAACTTCGAAACCAAACAAATCGTCTTTCACAAATAAGACACTACAAAACCTATCATGTATAAATAGCAAGCGACATCTTCTTACATAACTCACTTGTTAAAAGACAATCTGGTATGCAAAACAGTTCACTCCTATATCTTTCCACGAATTTCACATTAATCTCAATAAAAAAAGATATTAATTTCAAGGACCATATATTACCATCAAACTTTAATATCAAACAAATATATCGGTTTTCACAAATTATACACCGCAAACCTAATACGTATATAAATATTAAATCTCATCGAATTCTTCAATGAATTTTTCAGTAAAAAAAGAGAATTTTTTTATTTGAATTCAGTTGTAAATTCTGTTCGTTAATTTTGCTATTACCCCACTAACTCAGACGCGGATCCAGGCAATTTGAAAAGGAGGGGTTTCGATTTGAAAAGAAGGAAAATTCGACGAGCGGAGCGAGGCGCGAAAATGTTTGAGGGTATTTCTTAATAAAACATCAGGATATTCATTAAAAATACATGATTGTACAGAAAAAAGAGGGGGTTCCAACCCCCGGAACCCCCCTCTGGATCCGCCAATGCAATTAACTCATCCGAATAGACGTATGTAATATTCGTGATGATACGAATATATAACATTAAGCGTACTTGCTACATTCAAGGTTTAGGGGAATTATGTTGACCATTAAGAGGTGAACAAAAAGATTTGCACTTCCACCTTCGACTCAATTAAAATCGCCAGTCAAAAATTGGAAATAATTGGGAAGATTTTAAAAATGTTAAAACTGAAACCGCAAATAAACTCAATGTTCATTTTTATCCATATTATTTACTACATTTACTAATAATTAAAAATAACATTTATAGTTAATCAGTTTATTTTTCTTTTTATTTTCAGCACTTTTCCTTTCAATTCTTATATCTTTTCGTTTACAGAATATAATGTTTTTATTTGTTTTAAATAGTAGGTACAACAATAGAGGTTATGTTCTTCAGGGCAAAAATTAAAACACCGGATTTTCTTTGAATTAGAGAACTTAAAGAAAACAGGATTCCGGATCGTAAACTTGACAACATCATGTGTTTCAATTTCTCTTTTTCGTCTGAATTAAAACAGAATAGACTTATATAGCGTATTTTATTTCTAATTTGTTTAAAAGAGAACATTTATTCTCCACTTTTACTTGATATTCGGTTCAGTACTGTTCACGTGCAACGTAGCCGTTACAGATAAAAGCAATAAGTCAGCTGTTCATCATGAGTCATTCAGCAGTCAGTCAGCGATCATTCAATAAACGTGACGGCTACTATGCCGTCCCATCCGTCAATTGAATTTACATGAAACGTGACGGGGAGTGACAGGAAGCTTATTGGTCCACTCACGTCCATCTATCACATGAAATCTAAGATTGTTAATTTTGTGAACTCATAGATTCGTTTAACAAGTACAGATGATTGAACGATCAATGGACGTTACATTTTAATCGTGTGCATTCTGTTATGGCGCTCGCATTTTCTGTTCATTCCTTTACTCATATCGTGTATAACATGCATCATTTTTTCAAAGTACCGACCTGTGGATCGTGTCTATAGACCCTTTCACGATACTGCGGTCCTGAATTTTGCACATGCGCTCATATGCCTTTGAGTGGGTAAAATGCAACGTCATACATGAAGTATACGTGACGTTTTGATTAATAGACCATATCCAACATATGGTATTGGGATCTACCAGACTACTTTTCAGTACGTCACAGTACAGAAAACGTCACGTCATAGAGCCTAAAACGTCATGAAGTTGGTCACATGGGGCGGACACGTTTGTGACGTAGGGCGGACAAACAACAACTGGTGAATCTGAATACCAGAACTCGGATATGGTCTATTGTCCTACGACGTCATTTTTGCGGGAACTGTTTTTATTTTCCACTCAAAATCACAGGATCGCAGTTATCGTGAAAGGGTCTATTGTGTTGACCTTGCAGCGAAAAATCGTTTGACAATTATTAAATTCCGGTCTAAATAGCTAACCTGGTACTCTGGGAAAATATTTTCCTTTACGCAAGCTTCACTTCAAATATAACCCCAGTCATCAGCAATCCCTGACCAAATTTGATTGGCTGTATAAATCGCCATCTTGATTACAAAAAATTTAACTTCCATTTCGCGCGTTTCTTTCAACTGCATCAAGATAGACTGTATATGATTTAAATAAAACAGCCGATTGCTTTTCTTGTCCAGCTATTGAAATGATTAATCGTTGTTTCTAAGGTATTGCTATAAGTAGCACAGAAATCCATTTTAAAACTAAGTTGTGTTTGTTTACATTAACACCGGATATTATGTCACGTACCTTTATTTCGGAATAACAATACATGACGTCAGATCCTACGTATATTTAGAGACATTCCGAATGTTGAAATCCGATTCAAACTTGAATCGGATTCAATGCTGTTGACCTGACTCTATATTCGAACCGGAAGCCGCTTACGGTAAACAGAATATTAAGTCAGGATCCCAGACTATCTAAATAGTCAGAGGATCTAGATTGTATGTCCCTACTTAGCTGCATTTTAGTTTCAAATTTAATCTGTAAATTTATGCCTGCAAGATGACAGAAACAACGGCAGTAGAATACCGAAGGAACAAAATAGTGAATTTTACAAAAATCGAAGTCCAAAGACATGGCCAAAACGGGAACACAAAAAAACAATGACATTAGACGCAGATAACAATGACGTTAGACAGATACAAAGCACAGAAATAGAAATCACAATATTCAAAACAAAGGCACTCACAGTGTGAACTCCAGTGATACTGAGAGTGACATCAGGTGCTCCGGAAGGGTAAGCATGTCCTGCTCTGTTAACAGCGCCCATTACACTGTGAGTGAGTCAATCCAGGAAAATGTCAAAGTCGGTAGAAAACAATTAATTCTTAAATTACACTTTCATGCGTTTCATATTCTTTAAGAGAAATTAAGATGCAGTCATTTATTGCAAAAGTAATGTTTTTTTTCAGTGTGCGGTTTAGACTAAAAATGACCTAGCGATTCAGTTTAAAATCAAAATTATACATCGGATCCTTTCGAAGGAGTTTTCATATTGCATTCAACAAATTTAATAATTCTAGCATTAACAAGTTTTAAAAGGTCATTTAACATTTTCCTGTCTCCATGGTTGCATTGACGTCGCGTGACGTCACAAACACAGTGTGTTTCAGTTGATATTGAAGAAAAATGCCGTGTTTTGCAAATTCTATAGAAAAGTAAGACCCCCTCCACACGCATCGCTCAAAAAGACGATGTACATGTGCATTTTGTTTGTCCAAAGAATATCTCAGCAAAATTTTGTTTTGATCGAATGCTGTGAAGGGGGTGATTTTTTTAATTACACTCGTTGCTGACGGACAAAATCTGTGCATGTCTTTTGCCGTTTTGTTTTCTTACAATAAACGGTATATGAAATCTATTCATCGATATCCATGGTAATGCATAACACTGTTAAGTGTTTCAATGAAATACCTGAATATAAACTGTATTAAGAAGAGTCTATCGCTTATTTTGTTTTGTTTTATTTAACCCTGCTCCCTTTGAATATCGAGGGCGGGACTTACTCAGTATATTTACAGATAACAGTGGTTATGATCAAGTGGCATACCTGTGGAATATTTAAGTAAAATGCCTGAATAAAAATTTAGCATCTTCTAATACACACAGAAAACAAAAGTTTTTAATTTGAAATTAAATTGGAGATTAAGAGAATACGGGACATCAAGTTCGCAGTGGTTTTCCGACGAAGAGTTATTTTCTTAGCTGTTCACTTCAAATCATCTATAATACAATTAAAAGAACGTATGCCGTATTTGATTTTGTTTTATTGATAAGATGCTATAAGTATGGTGGCATAGTTCTGCCCCCTACTTGTCACATAATTAAGTAGACTTGTCAGATATTTATGTCAACATGTCAGATATTTATGTTGACTTTTCAGATAATTATGCTGACTTGTCAGATAAATAATTATTTTATTATGTGGTCTTTTGACCAGCTTACGCCAATGTCTGTCATGCAAAAGCCAACATAAATATCTGACAAGTCAACAAAATTATCTGACAAGTCGACATAATTATCTGACAAGTCCACGTAATTATCTAACAAGTACACATAATTATCTGACAAGTCCACATAAATATCTGACAAGTCCACATGTCAACTTGCTAGATAATTATGCCGACTTGTCTGATAATTATGTCGACTTGTCAGATAATTATGTGGACTTGTCAGATATTTATGTCGACTTGTCAGATATTTATGTTGACTTTTGGATTGCAGACATTGGCGTTAGCTAGTCAATAGACCACATAATAAAATAATTTTTTATCTGGCAAGTGAACATAATTATCTGACAAATCAACATAAATATCTGACATGTTGACATAAATATCTGAAAAGTCTACTTAATTATCTGACAAGTAAGGGGGCAGAACTATGCCACCATATATAAGACTTCATTTTTGTTTTTTTTTATTTTCAAAATGTCTACAAAATTGCGGCAAAGCGGGAAGCCTAATCTGTTCGAGACAGGTAGCGAATTGACGGTTAATTTGTCTGTCACATAAATGTTGCATTACAGGATAGACGACCTTCTGAAGTTCACATTACATCATACGTATTTTGAGCTGTCTCATTGACTCCATAAAAGAAATTTATTTTTCTAACTAATTCTTTGGAAATTTTGATAAAAAAATTGATAACTAAAAGTATTTGAAATAAATACACCTACGCAGAGTCGCCTGTCAGAGAAGTAAAACTATTTAAAATTTGTATATCTAACACCTCAGTTCCGTGTATTTTGTGCATAAACTGCATTTTAATAGTCGCTGTAACTACTGATTTATTGACGAGTTTGTTAAAATTTGGTCAAGGCCACATGCTATGAAACTTTTTAATATTAGTAAAATCACTTCAATATACCGGTGCGTGCCTCGTTGTGAACATATCACAGAACTTCTGTGGTTAAACTTAAAGTCCTTGCAATTTTAGATTTGGCAGTACAATTTAGATATTGTAACTAATGAAGGTATATGGGGTAAATACAAATGAGACAAAATCTCTACAAATACATGGCAGAATCAAGCAATGGAACAACGCTTTTGTTGTATTTTGTTCTTCATCTTGTAAACCTTTGTTGTAAAACGAATTAAACTGGAAAGAATTTCATATTTTAATTCTAATTTAAAATCAGTGTATATTCAAGCTCCCAGGAAGTACAATGTATTTCTTGATTTCCAGCTAGATTTTATGTCTTCACGGGTTTGACATTGCCGGTTTTGACTTTACCCTGGATTGGCCCGTTGATAGTGTGACGGGGCCGTTTGTTAACAGTTCCGGAGCACCTGATGTGTCTTTTGGTTTCACACTATAAGGGCCTTAGTTATGAATGTTGTGGTTTTATTTCCGTGCTTTGTGGCTGTATTGTGTCTTTGTCTTTCTGTATTCTTGGTTTTGCCATGTCTCTGGACTTTGGTATTTGTAATAACCACATTCCCTTTTCCTTCTGTATTATACTGAAGTTGTTTTACAGTAACTTTTTAATGTACAAGAAAGTGTCAAAAATGTATAACATATTCCATTACATCAGCAATATAGCTGTGGTCTTGAGTATTTGATTTGATTTTTTCGAGGGATATTACTGATATACATCTATATTGTACAAAGCCTCAATTATAGAACCAATCCAGAAGTTTTAATAAATTATAATAGTTGGCAAATATTTCACCATCATACTCCGAAATTTTCAATATTTTACGAAAGGATATGGAGTAAATGAACATGAGACCATAACACATATGTTAACTCCAACTGCAATAATTTTAATGAGCTGTATGGCCATTTCGGAAATTAATTCCTCATCAGCAACACTAGAATCCAAACAAAGGAAATCCATAATGTCAAAAAAAATGTTTAAAATGCATAAAACCAAACAAAATCCGAATAATCAGTAATATCAATTAAAAGGTCAATTGTTCAGAGAACAATTGCAAGGTCTTTCACCAGTTTTCACTATTTCATGTTTGAGTTTGATTTTGTGGTCTATTTTGGTAAAAAAATGTGATGTAATCAAAAGAACTGAACATATTCTGTTTTTTCTCAATGGTTGCTAAGGAAAAAACCTAAAAAAAAGGCTATGACCTTGACCTCTGACCTTGATGACCTTTGACCTTGTGCTCACATTGAATGTCTTTTCTTACTGATTAATTTGATATGTTACTTGACTATGCTATCTCTGACGGTTTAAATCTTATATGTAAAAAACCATTTTCCGAAACGCGTAAAGGGCAATAACTCTTTAGGGAGTCATCGGAGAGTTTCGGTCTCTATGAAACAAATGTAGCCCTTGATATGTTGAACTTTTTTTATGATTTACCTTTTCAGCTATCTATAATGGTTTCTGAGTTTATCTCCAAACAAGGTCAAAGGTCAAGGTCAAAGGTCACCGATGACCTTCAACCTGGTACTCAAATTAAAGCTCTCTTCGCACTGATCACTTTAAATATAAATGTTTACTATATTATCTGTAAGCGTTTAAAAGTTATTCGCGAAAAACCGATTTACCGAAACCTGTCAAGGGCTATAACTCAAAAACGGTTCATCGCAGAGTTTCGCGCCTATTGAATAAAATTGAGATATCAATGAGAGGAGCATTTTTGCAATTAATGTTTTCAAAAATTTTTTATCGTTTCCGAGATACTCCGGTAACAAAATTTCAAATGGCCGCCATTTTGAAAATGGCGGACGAAAAAAAATTTTTGACCCCAGATTTGTGATCAGCACCATGAAAGCTACCTGGAAACCAAATTTGGTAGAAATCCGATAACTTTGAGAAATTTGCATATTTAGGGGTCAAAAACGCGTAACCGGGGTCGCGACCCAAAAAATTTTTTTTGCATGACAAATCATCCTGAGGATGAATCGAACATTTTCCCCCATTCAGAATTTTGATATCTGTTACGGTTTACGAGGAGATCTGAACACAAGATAAACAGTGTTCGGGGAGATAACTCCGTTACTAAAAATAGATCGATACGTGGCCCTCAGTTTTGAAATCCCAATGTAAAACCGAATAATCTCACCAAGTATCGAAGTAATATGTCGCGTAGTTTTTTGTCATCGGTGGCGGAAAGAATAATAATAATAATAATAATAATAATAATAATCAGAAGAATTACTATAAGGTCTTTCACTGTGGTGAAAGACCTTAATTATAGCTAAGGAAAAAACTACGATGGAGGGAGTTAATCCTTAAGTTTTAGAATTTACATAAATTTAGATAATATTATTTGAACAAAGTGTACACATGAGATATTATCTCATGTACAAGTACACCATATCTAAGAAAAAATAACAAAACCGTTTGAATTGTTTTACTTGATTATCCCCCTTTATGTTGCATTTTAATGGTATATATAAAAGATATACAGATATGTGATGTAAATTGCGCAAACATGAAAAAAAAAAGGATATAAAATCTAAATTTTTTTTATTGCAGTAAATCAGCTACAACTTTTTACTCCCGCAAGGAATATTATTTGTGCATTTTTCATTATTAATTATTATTAGAAAATATTCAAACTGTGTACTAAAAATAATGTAGCGCCCCTAATGCATTCAATACAACCTACTTTGTTATCTAAAATGAAACAAAGTCATTGTTAACAGTTAAAATCTTAGTGTCTTTAGTCTTCTTCTTTGTAAACTTCTTATTTATTTTATTTTATTTATTTTTTTTATTTTTTTTTTTGCATTTATTCGGATGAAATTATATTTGGTTTATATCAGACATAATATTAGCACTTAGTTGCTATGGTACTTTTAAGTCGTGACAGAAAACTAAATCCCGGTCGAATGAATAATTTTTTAGTTAGATAATTCATATTTTGCGTGTCATGCTGTATTTATTAAGAGTGAAAACCCCGAGTTCATTTTTATTATTATTATTGTTATATAATCAACACCGTATAACATTTGTCTCCATAGCAACCGTTAATAAGGATATCTCAGTAGAGCAACCAGTGAGAAATCTTTCTTGATATCATATACCCCAGTTACTTCTCTTGTGTATAATCTTTCTTAGGTGTCACAAAAACTCTCATATATACGGGTATATACTTCAGGAGTGTTACATAAAATCGTGTATTCTATAAATACCACGAATTTTGAGCGTTTTCGTCTTCCTTTTCAACGATGTTTGCTGGAGAAATGTGAAGTGATAAATCTTAAAAAGTTACATAGACGTGAAGAGGACATCGTATAGACAATTCCTTAAAATATGAACATTTGAGATGGGGCCAAATTTGGCCCGTATAGTCCCTACCCCTTTATTTCATCATATTCATTCAAAGTGATTTTTTATGTCAGATTTAAAAAAAAATTCATGGATTCAAGCATAAGAAATAATGAAAAATAAAATGTTTAAACTCATTTGAAAATATTCGTTTTTTTCAAATTTTTTCTCCATCATATCCTTTCGAAGGACTTTTTAGAATGAATTTTGAAAACCATTTTTTAGGATGCGGTTTTAACTCAGACTTTAAAACGAATTCTAAATTTCGAAAGTAACATTTTTAGTCTTCTGTTTAAACTCAATTTTTATATATATGACGAACACAATTCAGTTTTTGTTTTAATTTTTCTTCATTATATTCTTTTCATGCTGCAATGTACACATTAAACTTAATTTAATGAATTTTAGCATTGCTAAGTTTTGAAAGTAAAATTTGAAGTCGGTGGTTTAAACTCAATATTTAGATAATAATAAACCAACGAAGTCCCTGAAAATTTATTTTCTGCATATAACCAATTTGACAACTTAAGTCTCTTCGGTGCATATAAAATAACGACATTGAAAATCCGATATTCGAAAGATGCATTAAACTGATAGAGAACAAATAATCGAAAAAAAGTGGAAGCCAAAATCAGCTAGGGACAGAGCTTTGAATAAGGAGGATAATTCTTAGTTTTAACCAAATTTTCTAATTTAGTTTTTGTAATCTTCCAACTACAATCAGTTTTCGGGCCAGCACCGAGGTACTGGACTACTGGATGGTGAATATCCTAATGTTCTAACAGTCTATTAGCAGTACCATCAGCCAAATGGAGTCTCTAAAAATTTATTTCTGGATAAAACCATTTCGGCAACTTATGTTTCGGCAGTGCAGAAAACATCAAAATATTGAAAATCGAAAAAATCGAAAGATGTAAAAAGGATGATATATAACAAATAGCAAATGAAATCTGAATTAAAAAGAGTCCAAATAATTCAGTTTTGAAAAATTACGTTTATAGATCCTTTTCAGAGGAACTTTTATGTTGCTATATACAAGTTTAATGAATTTCAGCTAAGTTAATATTTGGAAAGTAAGGTCTTTAGACTGCGGTTTAATATCAATCTTGACCAAAACAACTGAGTTCTGTTTGAAAATTTTACTTCATCATACCCTTTCGAAGTAGTAATTCATGTTGCAAAATAAAAAATTTAACGAATTTTAATTTTAGTCTGCGGTATCAACTTTAAAAACTAAAATATAACAAAATACCGAAGTAACTGTAAATTCAAAAATTCATTTTTGAAAAAAATTACTTCATCATATCCATTCGAAGGATTCTTTTTATGGTGCGATAAAAGCAATTCACGGATTTGAGGAGAAGAAGATTTAAAAAGTAAGATTTTTAATTTAAAAAAAAAAATTCCTTCATCATATCCTTTTGAAGGAGTTTCATGTTCCGATATAAAAATATCATGGATTTCAGGTAAGGTACTGTTTGGAAAGTAAGATTATTAATCTGCGGTATGAAGTCAATCTCTAAAAATTATCAAAACAAATCAGTTTTTTGGAAAATTTTACTTCATTAAAAACTTTCGAAGGAGTTGTTTATGTTGCGATATAAAGCTTCAATGAATTTTAGCTAAGTTAAGGTTTGAAAAGTAAGATTATTAGTCTGCAGTAAAAACTCACAAAAAAAAAAAAAAAAAAAAAAATAGCAAAAGGAACAAAAGTTAAGGCCAAAAGTACCATATATGATTATTCTGGCTATCCAAATTCATACAAAATCGTATGAATAGTAACATATACAATTTCTTAAATGAACATTTAGGAAAATTGCAGCTTATTATGTATTAGCTCCACCATGATTGATTGATAGCCGCTGTATTTTCAATAACTTGTCCTGGTATTTGACTAGGATTCATCTGTGTGCTTTGATGATAAGGATATTTGACGTGATTAAATAGATACATGTATAATTATCATGAACGTCGATGTATCTCAGGCGCCGCGACTTATACTACTCATTAATATCCCTGTTCAAATTATGGAGGTGGCAAATTTTCTTTCATTGTGTGCTTTTGTATGTCTTTTTTAATGATGTAATGGGACTAGGAGCTTAAATTACAAGCTCTTCATGCCGGGTATTCCGATATATGAAAAAAAAAATACACGGAACCCATTTTTGTTTAAATGCGGTAGGGTGGGTAAGGATATTTATTGCAAAGTCAGCAAACCACATAAAATTTTAGTAAATAAATTGTCATATTTATTAAACATGTTATAGGTTATCCACAGGTAAAATTTAATTTCCCAAGATCATTTTATAAACTATTGGGAAAGATTGGATAACCCAAGTTTGCTATTTTTCACGGCGATGTGTTTAATAAGAGTGATGGGACGTTAATATTTTAGACCATATCCAAAACATCAATGATTCAGTCTTTTCATTAATATCTACTGGACATTTTCTGAACGTATTAGTTCCTGGAATTCGCTCGTTATACCTTTATTTGGCGATATATCGAACAAGTGTGCGAAATTGTGGGCACAAAAACCGCGGAGTATGATACAAATGAACTCGGAGTGGATACATTCAAATGATACAAGGAACGTGGAGTTTATTCAAGCGAAAATGAAAGATAATGGAAGTGTTTTGCACTTTCGACTAGCTTTCTGCGGCGCCTAATTCTTTGAATACAAATGTATGCAACTAGTTAATCAACTTCAGATTAAGAAACGTAAATAATTGGTATTGCATCCGTATTTATAAAAAATAAATCTCAGAAGTATTGTTCATCAGGCTGTATCTTTTATAAATGATTACGCAAGATCTTCCAATTTGGTTAGATGTGAAACTATATTCCCCGCTGGCGGTCATCTTGGTTAACATATGAACCAAGTTTGGTTCCAACTGCCACAGTTGTTTCAGTGGAAAAAGTTTGGTTCCAGCTGGCATAGTTGTTTCAGAGGAAGAGACTTTTGAATAAAAATTTTATACGCCGGACGATATAGACTCAAAGTGATCACAAAAGCTCGTGCTGGTTAAAGCCAGTTCAACTTGTATTAGGATATTATCCTTCTGAATCTACACAAGGCAATTGTTAATTGAAAGTCAATCACCTCTCACTTTTTTTGTCTTCTTACGACTTTTTTCAAGGTAATCAATTCTAAGACAACATATCTGTATTGTGGCGGTACTTTAAAAGACGCAAACGCTAATAAAATAACGTTTAAGGGGCTACGATACAGTAGAGATCCTGAACTGATTTTTTCGTGAAAGTTTGAAATAAAGTCAGTTTGAACATGCTCATTCCAAATCTGTAAAGAAAAATATACCTTCATGATTTCGTTTTCGAGATAATTGCGATTCAAAATTGCCCATTTTC
Organism: Modiolus philippinarum; assembly: GCA_002080025.1. Classification (NCBI taxonomy): domain Eukaryota; kingdom Metazoa; phylum Mollusca; class Bivalvia; order Mytilida; family Modiolidae; genus Modiolus; species Modiolus philippinarum. The sequence goes on from MJUU01007665.1 coordinate 197,897, forward strand.
CAAAATTTTTGTAAAAATTGAATTTTTACATTAATTTTCAAAATTTCATAACTGTAAAACTAATTAATGTAATTGCTTCCGGTTTTTGCCACAGTTTCATGAGATATTTCTGAAGAAGGTAAATTAAAATTTTAAAACAAAATTTCATTATTTGTGGTTCGAATTTGACATTTATGTAAATATTTATAGAATAAACGTCCATTTCTTTTTCTTCAAAATTCGAAGAGATATCCGTGAAATATCACTCTTTTGAAATTCGCTTTAAAAAATGGGGGTCCATGTGCTTATTTCAAAGCTACAGAGAGAAAACTGTCATTCTTAATCGCTACAAATGAGTATTGCCGGTTTTGGTGCGAAATGACGTTACATTATATTTCGCTCGGAAACTTGAACGTCGTCAATCTGTGTTTTCCCGCTTGTAACGGTTGCGAAAAATAGAACAGAGTTGAATACCATTAAACAGCTAAACAGGATTAAATGATACCAAACAGAACAGAGAATTTATCATGTGATTAATGATTACTTCCGTCCAAAGACATTCACAAAGATCAGTCAAACACATACTAGACCCTTCTAGTGACTGTGTTAATTGCAAAAAATTACAAGTGCCGCTTTTCAAATATACAGATCTATATACACAATGTACGTTGATTGAGTCCTTGGTTTCACCTATCGATCTCTAACCAAAAAATCAAAGTACTCAGGTACTTCTTAGCTCCAAGAGCAAGATCGAACAGAGGTGAAATCCGGCACTCGAATAGCGTATTAACCAGAAAAAAAATTTAAACGATATGTCAGTATTTAGACTGGTCTTTTGAGTTTCTATGTCGATACGACAAGAAAAGATAATTGGGTAAACATGCAGAGTGATGTGGAAAGAGATAAAGTTTAAAAAAAACACTGAAATTCTATCAAAAATAATAAGTAGTAGCTGTAATAATTTTCTGGATATTTCCTTTCTAAGTTGTTTTAAAATAGAATTTTAAATAAAAGTATCAAATAGATCAAAGCATTGAAATTTAAACAGACGACTTGAATGAATGCTTTTTCTGATTTCCTTTCATGGGAAGTGGAGGTGTTGATTTTGGAAAATTAAAATATCTTCAGAATTACTTTAAAAATCGGTGAAAATTTATCATTAAAAACTTTCAATTGACATAAAACTTATGCTATCTTTCATTGTCTCTTAAATCAGCTCTAAGTTTTAAAAGTTCATTATGGAATGCCCGTAAATATTTAAAGCTTCATATTATAAGGTTTCATTACTTGGCCTTGTCAAGCAATGAATTCTTTCACAAATTTTCTTTTTACAAACTGTCAGTTTAAATTCTTTTACACCTTCATAAGTCGTCAACGTATCGTTCATTTTAGTTGTTTGTTATCATAGGATTAAACACCGTTTTAAAGAAATTTATGGGAGTATAAACGGGAACAAATCACTCACAAACAAATAAAAGTCCGATACGTTTGTGAGTGACTTGGTCCCGTTTATACTCCTATAAATTCCTTTCAAACGGTGTTTAATCCTTATAATTCTTTCAATTTGATGATAAGTAATTACATTCTTACGTTTGTAATGCCAACCACACGTTTTTGTTCTATTTGATTCACTCTGCGTATGAATTTAAGGTGAACTTAAATGTATTTCGGTCAACGTCGTCTATCGAAAAATAAACGACTTCAGGAATTGCTACCGGAAGTAAGTTCAACCAATCATATCAGCGTATTTCCTATTATGCAAATCATATCAGGATTATATAATTATATAGATTATAAGCCAAGCAATCCATATATTAATTATTTCATAATTTACACAAGATAGTTTACCGGCTCATTTAGTGTTGAATACTGCCGATGTGATTTACCGCGCTAGAATCATGTGATATTTGTTTACAATATTAATACGACTCCGAGTATACCTCCGCAGTTAGGAATTAGTTGAAATAAACATTGTCTGAAATATAATCCCATCTGTTCAGTTACATAAATTGTCCATTTATTGCATTTGTTTCAAGGTAATGTTTTTATGAGTTATCAAATAATCTTGTGCTTGCATTAATCATTCCAATGCAACAATTTTGTGAATTTAAAGAGTGTCTTGAATAGGGTGTTATTTAACCTGGTGGATTTCATCTTATGCGATAGCTTAAGCCCCAAGCTACTTCGTAGCTCTTGGGTCTAAAAATCAGAATTTATATATTGTATGTGGTGTTGATTCAATTGAAGGGGTGGGTAAGATGGGTTGTGATCAAGATTTTCCGAGAACAAAATATACGATTCCTCAGTCATCCCGAAAAATAAAATTGACCGAATCCCGTTCCTGATGAGTGTTTTTCCCGAATTCTCGGTGAAATAAATGACCTTTCCCGTTGTCCCGAAAAAGATATACCGACCCTCATTTGAAGTTAAATGCGTTTCATAGGATAATTATCATGCATGTGTAGTGTGATTATAGTGCCTCTCCAATTACATAATCTTGTAATAATATATTGTATAATAATATTACGTACATAATTTGTATGGTAAAAATATTGCGATATGAAAAAGCCATTTTCGCGGAGTTTCTAATTGAATTTTCGCAGCACCCCGTGAAAAATGCCTTAAAATTGCTCTAAAAATGGCCATGATAATGCACCAACCCACTCCTTTGCGGCAATCCCTTCATTTTTATCAGCTAAAATATAGAAAAGTCATAATTTTTACTGAATTATATTTTAGCTGTCGCATGCTAGATTCGAACTAAAAACCTCGATATTTGTAAGCCCATTACGTCAGATCTCAAGTTTTTAATTTTACGGTGTTCTTAATCATTCTTACATTCAGTTGTTTATTTGTTTTGTCTTTGTGAATTGCCTCAATTTTGTTTTTTTCGTTTTTTTTTATTTGTTTATTTGTTTGTTTTTTGATTGTTTTGTTTGTTTGTTTTTATTTTTGATGAATTCATGTATTTTATTTGCTACTCATATATGACTTTTGACTTTTTCCATAAATAAAAAAGGACAATTTTCAGAAACTTATTAACGGCATTTTCACGGGAGAAAAATGTACATAGGTTATAGAAATTCCACGGGAGGCGGATTCAATAGAAGCAAAAAAAAGTGACTGGAAAAGACACGAGATTTTAATGACTCTTGAAATGTCTGTTTTTTCATGGACTTCCAGAAATAATTATACTATAACTAATCCGAGATTCTGATTATCGCAAAATATTCAACGAATGATCGAATAACGCAGTAATTCACGAATGCGCGAAGCGCATGAGTGAATTACAGCGCTTTTCGATCATGAGTTGAATATTTTCGATAATCAGAATCTAGGATTAGTTATTGTTTTTATTATATAGATCTTCTTCTCTAATATTTAGTTGTTTATTTAAAGATTCATTGCATGAACTACGTTTTCTATGTTAATCCGCTGAGACGTTTACTTAACAACAACGTTGACAACGTCTATTGTGACGTCACTTCCTAGAGTGAAATTATGGAAAATAATTTCACAGTTAATTATCACTTTTTTCTTTCACTGAGAAATTTCAATCTTTCATCGCAATCTATATAATAATGTTAAGTAATAAATACAGCAAACTTGATAAATTTCTACTGTGCGTTTGTTTACTTGTAACAAGTGTAAATCTTTGTTTAACGAAATCAAATTGTTGTTGGGAAAAATGATTCTCTATTGCAAACGATGCCGTTATGAAGTCTTTGATATCAGGTTTGAATTTGAAAAGTATGTCGGATCTGCAGCTACATGACGTCCCCAATGGCGTTATGAGAAACTTGATTCACAACCACATCGATTTTATCATAGATTTATTGTACATGCTTCTGTCCTCAATTCGCATAGTCTGGTATTTATGACGTCGTGCTCTAATTCGTGACGTCGCGAAAACAACATGCCACATTCGGCGACGTTGTTACATGTATCTGCCCTTGATACTATAGGAATAAAAGTAATTTCGTAGGAGTTTATCGATGTGTAAACGCGGCCGACTCACTCACAAACTAAATAAAGTCCGAAGGACTTTATGTAGAGTTTGTGAGTGAAAGGCCGCGTTTGCACATCCATAAACTCCTACGAAATTACTTTTATTTCTTATCATTCCAATCTTTTGAACTTTGAACAATGTTGTCACTGATTTTTACGTCACCATATACTGCACTATTTAACGTCGTAGTGTAATAATGGGCAAGAAAAGTTTATCGAGAAATAACTTTTTTGTTGTTCATGACGTTGACCAATGAAATTGGACGTTGCATTAGCAATTGGAATTATTGTATCATATCCCCTTAAGATTTCTTCCAAAAATAAAACATTACCTAGGATTTTTACCATCGTGAAAAATAGTTTAATATTTGTTCATCACGGAATAAATGACATATTATATGTGTTCCAAAGGAATAAACATTATGCCAAGGCTTATAATATTTGTTCCAATGGTACTCTTGATAGCTGCAAAAATGTGTCAAGTAGAAATTGAGTTAGATTATGTGCTTTTAGTCCTGCATCATATTGAAGTATAATAAAAAATTTGTTCCAACGCAACAAATATATAATATTTGAATCTAACGGAATAAACTTTATATAACATTGTATATTTAGTTCTGAGAAAGTGCATTCTATTCTCAATCGAAGATTTTCAGACATTTTACATCACTTTACAGGGACTAAAATTTTAGCAATTCTTAAAAAGGGAACTCGGGGCACAATTTTAGACGAATTTAAAGAATCTTCAGCAGTAACTCTCCATGCTATCCGTAGCATCATCTTTCGTCCAAACTTTCCAAAATTGGACAGTCCTTGCAGTTAACCCTTTCAGTACCAAACGACAAATATGTCGTCTAGGGGTTGAATGCCAAAGCGACATATATGTCGTTTGAACGTTGAGTGACAAAGCGACAAAAATGTCGTTTGAATAGAAAACTTATTTTATTTCAGAATATGAAGGGATATTGAGAAGTACATCATAAAAGAATGTCAAATATACAAAATTTACAAACTTGTTTTTTTTTTCTTTATGTAATGACGCCCATGTGACGTTACCGATCGGACGTCATCAACGTTATATTTATTGCCGCGCAAAATCCCACAGAAAAGACCCAAGCACAGTGCTATGAATTAGTACATAAGTAAACTAGCGGTCTGACTGTTAGGGATCCGGTGTTTTGGAAAGGTTGTTGGTAAAAAATAAAAAGATATATAATATAACAGAAAAATAAATTAAGTAATATGAAAATAAAGTAAACAACGAACGCAAAAAAAAAATCATGATTGTTTATTTTTCATTCTAACGGTGAAATGCACGTTCAACTATGGCCGGCTATAGGGAAATATTGAATCATATATATTGCAGAATGAATGTAAATTTACGCTTAAATATATATTCCTGTATCCGTTTTCACATTTTTGAATGGGTTTCGTTGATCTGCAAGATTTGGAAACATAATATTTCCTAGTATACTTCTAGGTATGAATAACGGCATTGTAAAATTCACGGTGGCTATGTTTTTGATTTAGTTGCTAAAACTAACATTGAATTCACCGAAAACTGGAAAACTTTGTTTTTACATCGGATCGTTCCAAACGTATTTTTTTCCAGTTTCTTGCAGTAAGAAGTTGTTAAGACAGGTGCTCCTTTTCATTTTTACGACAAAAAAACATACGGAAAGCAAACATCTCTTGAAAATTTCAATAGCTTTAGGCTCCTCGTGAATTTGTTTCCATTTTGCATCAGTGCTAAGCGAATGCAAATTAAAACTAACACGGCCAGTAGCGTCAAGATGAAAAACAACAATAAAAGCGTTGTTCCATTGCTTGATTTTATCATGTATTGTACATATACTTTGTCTCATGTGCATTTACTGCACATTCCTTTATTGCTTACCTGCATGCACAAATGTTCCGAATTTTTGAATGGATGAAAAAAAACCAAACAAACAAACAAACAAACAAACAAAAAAAACAATAAAAAAACAAAACAAAACAAAAAAAAAAAAAAACAACAAAAAAAAACAACAAAAAACAAACAAACAATCATTTGCATATATTATGTTTTTAACCGATTTTCATTATCACTACAGAAGAAATGAGAGGCTGTGTTAACTTTGAACTTCTTTACTTTAGTGTGTAATTGTATAAAAATTTATGACAAAAAATGCCAAATCTTTCCTTTCATAGAATTTAAAGTCATTTATCGAGGCAAAAATGTCGGACATTGCAAACAGACGTGTCATTCTTTCAATGGTCCTGAATATGAAAGTGGGTAATCAGTTATGAAATTGGACATAAAAAGACAATGTCTCCAAATATTGTTTTTACAATAAATTAGAGCATTGTGAATACATCAATTTATTTCCAGAAATCCCGGGCTTAAAGTACAGAAATCCCGAATTCCTGAGCTCGAAAACTTCCAATCCCGGCATCATGAAAAAGGTCCCCCCTCCTTGAAATGGCATATTACAATTCGGATATCGATGTTGAAATTCTCAATATTTTAGATGTCATTTGTTTCGTGAATCAATGCTTTTGTATAATCTTATTATAGATAACCAAAAACTAAAAAGGCCAATTGTGGATAATACTGTAATGTTTACAATTCTGAATTGAAAATGAAATTCTTTCACCAGACATTTTTTGTGGTCTTTATAAAAACAAATTCATCGTTGATTTGAAGTTCAATTTAACAAAGATATTTTTCACATTTTACAAAAAATGGCAATCTTTCTATAATTCGGGATGACAAAATAACAAAGTAAAAAATTTAGAAAACAAAATTGTATGTGAAATTCGGATATCGGTGTCAAAATACTATTTATCGTGTGTACACCAAAACAAACATGTGCATATTATATTTATCAGTCTCTTTGTAATTCTGCTACTAATTCAAATTTGTCCAATATTATCCATTTTGTTTCAAGTTTAAAGGACCGGACAGCAAAGAAGTCACGGCAAATTTCCTTATTCAACAAAAATATCAAAACATTTAAAGATTAAGCCAAAATTTGTATAGGAATGATTACCATATATTTGTTTCTATGTTTGCATGAGTGTAACGCCTTTCTCGGCAATATTTCAGCTATATTGTAGTGGTCATTTTTCGAGTTGGAAGAAGCCGGAGTGTCCGGATAAAACCACCGAACTTGGAAATGTAATTAAACATTATCAGGTATGGTTGCAAGTCAGGTATACGTTGTCTCATGTTTTACAAAGTGGTGCGCAAACTCAGCATAATTGAACGATCTTTCTACCATGGGTTTGAACACAAATCGTTTCAGTCATACATGTACATACAAATCAATAGTATGCATGATGACAAAGTGTAACCTTTGCATATTCACAAAATATACCAAACATGACAGAACTTAAAATTGAAAAAAAAAAAACATATATGAAATAAGTAAATGTATTATAGGATTAAACACTGTAAATTTATTGGAGTATAAACAGGACCAAGTCACTCACAAACATATCATAAAAAACCTTCGGACTTTTATTTGTTTGTGAGTGAATTGGTGACGTTTATACTCCAATAAATTCCTTTCAAACGGATTTGTTTGTGAATGAATTGGTCCCGTTTATACTCCAATAAATTCCTTTCAAACGGTGTTTAATCCTTATAATTCTTTTAATTTGATGATAAGCATTCTTACCTTTATTATGCCAATCACACGTTTTTGTTATATTTGATTCACTCGGGGTATGAATTTATAAAGTGAACTTAAATGTAGTTCGGTCAACGTCGTTAATCGAAAAATGAACGACTTCAGAGATTGCTACCGGAAGTAAATTCAACCAATCATACAGCGTATTTCTTATTATGAAAATCATATAAGAATTATAAAGAATGAATAAATTAAAGCCCCATTTACATGCACAGTTTTACACACTTGTGTATTTTTACATACACTGGTGTGCAATTACTGCATGTAAACGCAACTGCATACGTGTGTAATCTTAACAAAGGGTGTAAATTTGCATGAGGTGAGGGGCAAGTGTGAATGTATATTTGCATATGTGCATGTAAATGGGGCTTAAGGAAAGAAAAATATCAACAACAAAACAAAAAAACAAAACAATCAAAAACGGAAAACCAAAACATAGTATCGAAAAGCATTTACAAACACAAAATGGAAAAGTTAAATCACTTCCATCAGGCCAAGGACAAAACAATCGGTTTAAAAAGAAAATGACTCTAGAGAAAGTCAGATGAGGAGCAACAAATTGTAGAGTAACGAATATCTTGTTTAATATCCTAATATTTCTGGGCGATTTTGTTTTGTTTTGTTTTTTTTTTTCCCGAACATCTAGCCCGTGAAAAAAAGCCCCATAGATAGAACTAATAATCATGATAATTTCACTAAGCATGTATCGTTTTAGAAGTGTTTTATCACACCCCTAGTGAGCTGGGTAATCTTTAGGTAAAGGTGAGTGTTCAAATGAAAAAAAAATGTACCTAAACATTACTCTGCACCTGTACAAAACATAATCAAATGCTACTTGAAATAAGAAATTTGTTTACACTTTTCTCAACCGGGCTAAACATTATTTTTCGAACTAAACTAATTATAACTAAACTCGGCTGAATAGGGGTGTTGGATTTCAAAAATATAACTTCAATTCTAATGCTGGTAAAGTTTCTGAAAGTCTAAAAGACCACTTATTTTTTTTAATTTTACCTAGCAACTTCACTTTAAGAATTGCTTCGATTGGGAAAGACATTTTCACAAATCGGATGTAAAAATATTTAATTCTAATTTTGGTAAATTTCATGAAAATTCTCAATCAAAGTATTGACAAAATAGCATTTTAAGTTTAAATTCTTTACAAACCTCGGATGCCATATTATTTTATATTGCATTTTGTTCTGCTTAGTAGTTTGAATTCATATCATTATAAAAATGCAAATGTTATGATATGCGCATCCATGAATTGCTTCCATCGTGGCTAGATCTTGGAATTAAACGTTAAAGGTAATTAATATAAAAAATGAGAACAAATTATTAATATTTATTTTCCGTTACCCGAGAGGGATTGCAACCAAGGTCGGATGCAAATGTGGTAGAGGGGGTATATGCCTCCTCATGCAGCAAAAGAAAAAAAATATTTGCAAGAATTTTATATTAAGCAAGCTGTGATTCTCAATTTTTACATACATGTATCTTTACTGATTTGACGTGAAAATGAATTTTTCAGAGGATTTGTAATTTAATAAAAATCATCCTGTTATAATTTTCTAGAATCTATACAATTTCCGATATTTTCTGAAAACTTAGATCCGTTCTGGCATTTTCTATTTTAAAGCATCAAATAATACAAAAATAACTGTGTTAAACATCTTTTATTTTATGACTATCCAACATAGAACAGCTCCAAAATCTATCGAAGAACGTTTGGCACTGGCAACGTCATATTTGATACATAATTCGGCAACGGCATTGACGTTTGAATTTTGAATCTGGCACTGAAAGGGTTAAACGTCATTCTGCTCGCTAAGATTTTAGTGAAATATCGGAAAAACTCGGTTTGAGAACAGAATGCACATTCTCAAAACAAAATGCACTCTGTTTAATATACTTCATTTTAAATTAGATCTATTTAAAGGGCTACTTTATACATATTAGGGGTGAATTTAACGTGTAGATTGGACTAGACTCAGACACGACAAACGTAATTGTAAAGAAGACCCATCAAAGCCATCAAACCTATTAGCATACAAAGTTTCAGTGTCTGTGTTGAATTCTTACAATTCTTTCTGGGTGAATCAAGTAGGGTTCTCGATATTTAAAAGCCAGTCAAGGGCACCTAGATCTATCCTAATAAGGAACGACAATTGATCTAGAAATGCTTCACAGCAGACTCTACTGCAAGTACATACATGTGTACAATGAAATGCGCCCAAGCTTAGCGCTGACACATTTGGCACAAATAGGTAAACATAGTATTCACGTTCTCAACAAAACTCTTTCGAAGTTGTTACAATCATTTTCATTGGTAGCAAATTATGTATACAACCAATCGTGTTTTCTGACCTTAACAATGACCAAATAAGGAAATGGAAATTACGTTTTACTACAAATGTACCAATATTAAACAAAAGCGCGTGCAATACTACCGTATGAAATAATCCATACAAATGAAAGAATAGTGGTAAAAATGTTGCTAGAAAGAAAATCAACCGAGATATTGGCTGATTCATGGTGTTGAGGGTAAATCCCCTCTTTTATTCTTGAAAGTTTTATTCATTTCTTGCAGAAATTTCGCAAAATCTCTTCTTCTTGAACTCAATTGTAACGCCCCCTTTTTATTCTGGATCTGCCCGTTGAATGAGGGTTTCATATGTAACATTGGAAAAATCCTACCTTGGTGCGATTCAAGTGCTTGTATATTGTTGATATCATATGCAGTTGCAAAAGCTTTTTAAATAAAATATTTACTCAGAAAAAGATGAATAACCTTTAATTTCTGGATTTCCCCCACTCAATTTCGTGTAGAATTTAGGCAAAAATTGATAAAAAATGGCAAAAAAAAAAAAATCGACTGGAACTCCTCTTTTTCCGGAACCCCAACGGGACAGACTTTTTTGAAGGTTGGCTCTGCCGGTTAATATTGGCTTTGGGATAGCTCAAATATTTAAATATTCTGTATGACTGTAAAATCCAACTGGATCTTGTAGTTTGTTTTCAGACATAGCTTGTATTAGGGAAAGTCTTACATCCTACGCGTACGCCAAAGAACTGTGTTTTAATGAGATTGCAATTCCTGGATATCAAAAAAATTCTTATTTTAAGGAAGCAGTTTTTAGCGGGATTCTGATCTGGGGAATATGTTGGTGGATAGGCATATTCCATTCCTCTGTCCCCCCTAAAAAAATAAATAAATAAATTTAAAAGATCACAAAAGAACTTGTTTTGCTTGTTTGTGGCATCTTGTATATTTATGTACTAAATATTACTAAATCACGTAAGAATATCTGGTCGATCAAAGCTGTCTACGTTTTTCAATTGAAAAATGCTGAGGTAAGATTTGTCCGCGTATTTCTGAATAAAGTGTTATGAATTTTTTTCAGAGGAGTCAGCTGACTCCTCCGCGTTTCTATATATATATTAGTACTAGGAGTGGGACGGATATTAAAATCAGTTAAACACTGTGAGACGGGAAAACAAAGAAGTTTAATTGCAAGTTCAACAACTATACAACTATACGGCCGGGGAGGTGGGGGGTAACTTCCATTATTATTGTATATTCTATTCTATTCTATGGTATATGGGGTTGTGCAAAAAAAAAAACCAGGTATAGTTCATTTGCAAATTCAACTACTACACTCCGGGTATAGTTTATTTGCAAATTCAACAACTACACTCCGGGGAGGTGGGGGGGGGGGTGTAGCTTCTATTATTTTGATATACGGGGTATAGTTTTTTTCAATGAAATATATAAATTTCGGTGTGTTTTTAAACCGCTTGTATGTAAATTTGCATTAAGAAAAAATAATTTATATATATGTTAGTACCATAAAAGCAAAAAAGGCAATTATTTATGAGACAGCAGAATTTTCTTTAAATTTACAATGACAAACGTACTTAATGCTTTGTTTCTTTGATTTTTTAAATATTTTTTTATGTTAAAACAATGGTATTTTGAATATATTCGGGTCCATAATTCAATGTTGATATATAAATTTGGGGTATGTTTTACGTACGGGAGTATATAAATTCGGGGCATGTTTTCGAGATCAATTTGGCACATCCCAATCCAAAAATATTCCAAGTAACACCCCTGGGACTATACTAGTGATACAAAACAATATAACTTTATTCAAAGACTTATGACCCATTCGGGTTGTAGTACATTACATAAGAACATAAGATAACATACAAGAATTAATATTTACAAAATAAAACAGTTATTTGTTGTCACCTCTCCTCAGTTCTAATGGCTGTTGTAAAAAAGAAACGACTGTTTAATATAAGCATCAAAATTGACACAAGCAGAGATACTTATAGGAGTTTATCCACGTTTTATAGAACAAACCTATCAACTGTCAGTGGACCGAGCCACCCCCATCCTTTCTGAAAGAATAATAACTTAATGGCCAACCACATAACTCTTTAAACAGAATCAGAATCAGAATATTTTTATTACCAAATTAGGGCCCCAGGAGGGCATGATACATCAAACATTTATGATTGGTACAAGTAAAATATTACAGAAAACGGTATGGTATAAACAATAAATAACAATTGATAATTATAATAAAAATAATAAATAAAGGCATATATATGCACGTCTACCACAGATGCACTTCATACTATGAAAAATTGAGTAATATTGATAACATACCCGGTGCGTTTGGATTAAAAAAAATAAAATGCATTCACACACAGAAAAGAATGCAGCAGGCACCATGAGACGATGTTTTTCCCATGTTTAAACATGTTTTTCCCAACCTAAAAATAACTAGTGAAATCCAAGATTTCCGCCACGATCCAACAACGTTCAACCTACGAGCCCTTCAACCTCGTCAAAATCACCGAGTTAAATGGAACAAACTTTCCATCGTCCTTGGTGGTCTCTCCAAAAATGAATGGAATACCATAGGTCGATGTTGTATAATGTAAAAAAAAATGTATAATTTATTCGTATTCTGGAGGAATATTTTAGGATATGAAAAATTTGCCTCTTCAACCTCTAGAGATTTATCAGTTTTTCGTTTTCTAAAAGAATATTTCAAAATATGAATACTTTGTCTATGTAACCGAGATTTGCTAGCCTGTTACTTTTGTCATGTTTCACCCACTTATGTACTTATACAGAATACGTCAGAAAACCGTTCCATTTATCGGAAAAAAAAATATTTTATTCCACTATATTATCATAACTGAACTAATAACGAATTTTCATTGGCCAAGACTGTCACACGTGACTGTGAACAAAACATCGTGTCTCCCGCTGAACGTCGTGTCCAAATATCATATTCCCCTCATTCGAATGTCACTAGATTTTCAAGAGTTATCATATAAATATTAGTGAGTGAATTCCTTAAGATAAGTGAAGAGGTATTCCGAGTTAAACAACAGCTCACTGTCACCTAGCCAGGAGTTTTTGCTGATTAATAAGGTCTCAACAGTACAGTTTCAATTAGTTTATTTGTGTTGTCATGTCAATTTCAAAAATCAATAAAACAATATAATCCCTTTCTAACTGTAGTGTACCGTTAGTTCTTGAGTCCTTATTACTCCATTATATTTCCATCGATGAATGCAGCGGCCATCCAATACAGGGGCATTCAGGTGGAGTTTCAGTTTTGTTAACTTTTGCCTGAATTCTTCAAGATCATGAAAAAAATATCAGAAATGATGGAGACAGAACCCCTTCTGGATACAACCGCCATTGATTTGTACATATTCAACTTAGTGGTGGAATAAAATATTTATTTCCCATGCATGGTGGAGATATGAAGATTTGTTTACCCTCGGGGAATCATATTTCCCTCAGGCGAAGCCTTCGGAAAATATGATTCCCTCGGGCGAAGCCTTCGGAAAATATGATTCCCTCGGGTAAACAAATCTTTATATCTCCCACATGCATGGGAAATAAATGTATATTGTATGTCAAGACAATTTAATATTCTATCTACAACGAGATACAAAAGAAATCACGTGCACGGTTTTATTATGGTTTCTCACTTCAGTGCAAACCCCGCCTATTTGTTATCGAAAAGCCAATGAAAGTAAACGTTACATTTTTGCTTACAAACAATTTGTTGAAACTTTCTCAAGGAACGTCCCAGTGCTAAAGTTGGTTGCAGTTCATTGTGATTCATCACGAGTTGCGCAATAATTTCAAACTTTTACTAAAATAAGCTATCATGATCTATTTTTTTTAGGTAAAACAGCCCCTATTTCAAAGGAGCTGGCATCGGTGTCTAATACTTACGTTTTACTGGGATCCGTGGGTAGACGAAAATTATTGGGCCTACACACAGTTTTTAAGTTTGACAATTGCCACCTGACACTGACTCTCGTGACATTTGATGCTTTTACCCTTTTCTTTCAACTTATGAAGGGGTCTGGCTATTTCTAAAAAGCCCTTTATATACATGCGTTAGTACGAGCAGGTTAAAACGAAAGTTCACACATCCCTCTCGGATTTGGGCAAGATAGTCCACAGGCTATTTGAATAACATTATATTATATAACACGGGGAAAATGAGAAAAATATAATGCAAAGTATGTTTCTGATACAATTGAACAAATATATTGTGAACAGATATATCATGATAAGGAGGGGTATTTGCCAAAAATACAAGTCGCAGGGCGGTAAAATTTCCCGAGCCTGAAAGGCGAGGGAAATTTAGACCCAAAACTTGTATTTTTGGCAAATTCCCCGACGTTCATGATATATATCTGTTTAATTACACCGAATGTCTCTATCATTAAAGCGCACAGATGGCTCCGGGACAAATACCACGGCGAAGGGGTATTTGTCAAAAAAACCCAATCAGAATTCAGCTTACTTACATAAGGTGTAATTAAAATAAAAATATAATCTATTCTAAACAATTTCACTTACCCTTACAACAATATTGTTTAATGGATTTGTAATAAATAAATGGACGACCTTTTGATTTTCAAAAGGGGCGGGAGGAGGGCTATTTTGTGAATAAATAATTCAATCTTGGTGCCAGCGGAAATAAATATTCTTGTCCTATACTTTTCTTCTAAAATAAACAATTTAATGTTGATTTGAAGGATAATTTTTTTGTCGTAGTAAATACAAATAAATTATCTAATGTGACATTTGATGAAAAATGAATAATTTGTTCGAGATTTTCGTGAAAATAGATAATTTTTTAGGAAAAAATCGTCTAGGCCTCTCCCCCGAAAATCACAAAAATATCGCCAACACTGTCGGGCTTTATCCTTTCAAACATACATATTTAAAATCAGAAAGTCTAAATGAAAAAATAAGGGGTATAGAGTAAGTGAACATGAGGCAAAGTAAAATGGAATAACACTTTTTATTGTTGTTCTTCGTGTTGAAGTCACAAAGTTCAACAATGAACAAACACTCCTACCTCAAATCAAGTTTACGACGGCTCCTAGCACCGACCTGAGTGCAGTTCATTTACTAGATGTGGAACAACGCTACATCCACGGATTCGGGGGTCATAAAAAACATACAAAATGTATGACCGGATAAAGTACTCTTACAAATATTTTACGAAAGGATATGGAGTAAATGAATATGAGACCATAACACATATGTTTACTCGAACTGCAATAATTTTAATGAGCTGTATGGCCATTTCGGAAATTTATTCCTCATCAGCAGCACTAGAACCCAAACGAAGGAAAACACTGTCCTGACAAAGGCACCGTAAAGCAAACGACTCATCGAGTTGATAGAAAGAAAACTGGACAAGTTAAATGGGAAGATTTGGGCACTGGATGGCCAGAATAATAGTTTGATTAAAAACTAAGAGAACCAAAATGCTTAAATTTGAAAGAAAAATCTTCAAGTGAGGAAAAACACGAAGTATTTGCCGATTTTTTAAATTTTTTATTAATAATAAAAGGAAATTCCTATCGTATATGAAGACTGAAAAAATATATAACTATATACCATTTATTTTCATGTTGCAACTACAATTTGTAGCTCGTGTAATATTTTGCCGGTACCGGCTGGATACATGTAGCTACGACAAAAGCTGAAATTCCCGCTTAGTAAAATTACCATTCTCCCGCATTTCCGAACCATTTTTTCTTATTTTACGTTTCCCGCGCTACTTCGTTTCCCGTTTTCATGTGCAATAATTTGACTTTCACGAGTCACGCTTACAGAAAAACGGTCGATCCCGTGTCACGCTTAGACCCCAATGAGACCCTCATAAAAGTAGCATGTATTATTAAATAGTTATGTAAAATATGGTTAAAATTGTCAATGCAATACAAAATGTTTAGAGCAAAAATAGATAGGTTTACTGGACAAATACGGGCAAGCAGGCCCAATATGGATTTACTGGCTCAATATGGATTTACTGGCCCAATACAGGTTTACTGGGCCAATACGTCCAGGCTCAATACGGACTTCCGGCTCATTAAGTACTTCAACCAAATGGCGGCAATATCATGAACAGAACATAATTCCACGTGAAAAATCTGCTAGACTGCTACAATGTTAATTAATCGTACATTTCTTTATTACGATTTATTTAAAAACTGAAATTCAGTTTCATTTCCGGGATCCGATTTCGTCTTTCTACACTCACTTGCAGAAGTTCAAGACAAATCGATTACCACCCTGGTTTGTTAGTTTGAAAAAATACTTTGATAGTTCAGTGATTTTTAATATGAAGTATTCAAACATGTCAAAAATCAGATTTCAACACAAAATGCTACGAAGATCAGAAAAGTAAATCTTTTTCAAGTAACCACCACTCGCTGAATTGAACTTGGGTCATTTGTGTGGCTGAATGTTTAGCCATGTCGTCAAACATAAAAAACGCAGTCACAAGTCAAATTTACTGTTTCCCACAGCAGACATATATGAAAAATAAACTTAAGAATAAAGGAAAAGTAAACATCAAAATTGACTGACAACACCAGTCCTTCGCCCATTTTGCTGCCATTGAATTGATAGTATATAGTTTTTACATAACTATTTAATAAAGGCGTCATAGAATGTTATTTTTCGCATTGATCCTGTATTATGTCCTCGGACAGTCGTATTGGGCCTCGGACATAATACAGGACCAATATGAAAAATCCCATTCTATAACCCTATAGTAATAACTAAATTCATAAATATCAAAAAATAAATAAAAACAAATATACATATTTGCCGAATGCCATTGACAGCTAGGATGGACGCCGGATTTATTCGTAGAGATATGGCATACAGTTTAAATAGTTTAGAGAAACAATATAACAAATAAATTCTGAATGAAATGAAATAAATGTAACAAAAATGTTAAATTACAAAATTGATATATAATCTCTATCACTGACGATCCCGCAGGCCAGGAAAACCACTAAAACATTAACTCGGTAAGACTACGTTTAAGTGTAGTGGAAACCTTTGTCCAAAACCGAATGGTCGAAGGGTATACTTTGGACAGTATGTACATATTAAAAATACAAAATAAAGAACACATAGGAAAAATAAGCATTCACATCGATTTTTTATATAAAAAATAATATGAAATGTGAAAAATAGAAATCATACATTGAAAATGAAAAAAAGCAACTTTACACGACGACTGTCGTGTAGAAAGTGCCTTACTGGTATTTTGAAATTCGAATTTCACGTGACTACGTAGTCGAGCACACCGTTACTATAAATATTTACCGCTATACTTCGAAACGCGGGAAAATATGGAGTAAATTTATAACTATAAACAAATAAACAAAAATAGATATACATTTTTACCGAATGCCCTGGACAGCTAGAAAAATACAGAGAAAGGACTAGGACGAAGCAAATTCACAATCCAAGACATTGTGAGACGGACATTATTTTCTAAAAAATTTCATCAATATACCCGTCTTTACTCATATCGGACATCCGTCTGCCGTGTCGCTTCATGCAATGTTCGTTCACGTCTGAACGTGCGGCGGCAGAAGCGCCATCAGAACGTAAAGAATGAAATCCTAAGTTCAAGTTCGTTGCAACAGATTTGAGTCGTTCAATATGTTTTCTCTAGCTGCGGTATAACTTATCTTTTTGTTTTTTTTTAAATAAGTTAGCTATACCTTTATGTCTATAAATAGGTCTGAAAATGACAAAATCAGAACTCATATCCAATTTGGATAAAAAACGTAGTGTTTGAAAATGGAAACCGGGCATGCCAAAGTATTGCCCTTAGATATTAAGACTTCATTGCCCTGCCTATACTGATCGGTTTTACTTTGTGTAATTCTCAGTTTAAGAAAATTTTCATCTTTGTCGACATTAGTAGTTGATATGGGAAAAAAGCCGCGGTTTTCAAAAAATGTTTTTTGAAAACCGCGGCTTTTTTCCCATATCAACTACCTTCTACGGGACTAACGAAAATAAACAATTGTTATTCACTACAGTTGAGACGGGTAAAACGGGCTAGATTCTTAATTCACTCACATTTTTTACGTTGCTTGCGGTTTAAGCATAACACGGGTTATACATAACACTGACGTGTATCTCTGGTTCTACACTTTTGATTCCTATATATTTCTAGTAAGTCTGACAGGTCGTCACCAGTTACTCTCTCTATAACGAATATATTGCTAAAAGGATAATATAAATATACGATTTCCCCTTGAATATCAAGTATTTCGTAAAAACCATACACCTTTGTTTTTATTTTTTTTAGATTGGTCAAATCATATGCAAGCATTTTTTTTAACTGATTTTTATTATAAAAGTCAAACATTATTACTTGTCATAACGGTTATGCACCCTCCTACCTGAAATACACTCATAATTTTTTATCTAATAAATATTCGGGTTATAAAAAATGACAACGATTCCCGTATTTTTTTTTTTAGAAAAGTCTAATACGAATAATTTTAAAACAATACAAGGAGTAAAAAATATGCCGAGTGATTATTTCCGCTTACTCATCGTGGGGCCAAGTGGGGTTGGTAAAACGAATTT
>MJUU01007668.1:0-18918 GCA_002080025.1 Modiolus philippinarum
AATGAAAGCATATCAACAGTGGGATGAAATAAATAGATTTTTTGCTTTTAATTCAAAACGAAATAAAAAACAAATATACCAGCAAAAAATTTAAATTTATCCTATACTACATTAGAAAAATACTTAACAACTAATTATGCTTTATGGTTAGATCTCCGTTCAACGGATGATAACTCATTACACGGTTCAGGTAGGAGAATTGAAAATGCATCTGAAGGTATTACAATTCAAATAACGAAAAAAGAAGGAGCTGATAAACCGATAAATGTTTATCTTTTTGTCATACAAGATGCACAAATTAATTTTGAAAATGGAAGATTTAAAGCAGTAAAATATTAAGTACGAACCTTTATTTTTTTTATTTTATTTTATTTATAAAGTAAACAACTTCAGTTTCTTTAAAAATGGAGTTACCAAAATACCCTCATTGCGCCATTATTTGTGGTCAGACAGGCTGTGGAAAAACAGAATTTGTTCTTGATTTATTAGAAACAGAATATCTTCAAGTGTTTAATTATATTGTTATACTTTGTCCAACCATTCAATGGAACAAGGCATACAAAAATCGTGAATGGATTGGTGATGTTAAAAACCCAAAAGCGAAAAATTTGATAATTCTTAATCCTATTCTTAATAACGGAGAAGAAAAACTACAAGAATTATTAAGAATATTTTTTAAGAAATATGCTGGTCATCCAACATTATATATTATAGATGATTGTAGTGCAACAAAAGAATTAACAAAAAAAAACGGGATATGCTGTCTGAACTTGCATTTTTAGGAAGACACGCTGAACAATCAGTATGGTTAATTTCACAGAGATATAACTCTGTTTTAAAATACTTGAGAGAACAAACAAAATGGTTATGTATGTTCTACACAAAAGATAGAGATAGTTTTGATAAATGTTATTCCTACATTGGAAGAAAGACAAAAAATAAAGGAAGAACTTAAAAAAAAAATAAACATCGTAAATTAATATTAAAAACAGATCAACCTACTGGTTATTGGGTAATTGATTAGAGTTAATTAAATTTCATTTATTAAAAATGAAGAGAGAAGAATTTGAAAGATTGTTAAAAAAACAAACAGATCACAATACACAAAAATGGGCCGACTTAGAAATTGATAAAATTTACAAAATTACTGATTATAAATATGTTAATACGAGTTTTGGTAGGAGTGTAATTTTATCTGTCGAAAATAATGGTGAAGTTTGGTGTCCTTCTCATCTAGCTGAAAAAATAGAAAACGAAGATACTCCTTTTTATGTAAGACCACTCGGTTTGAAAAAATGTAAAAATAATAAAAAAAATAAATATCATGCTTGTGATTTAGTATTTCCAAAATAAGAAAAAAACAAATGCTTAAATAATGCTTAAGTAATGTTTAAGAAATGCTTAAGAAATGCTTAAATAATGCTTAAGTTATAAAGCAAAAAAATAGCAATAAAAAACAATGTTATTAGAAATACTAACAATTATAACAAACACTGCAGTTTTGTCATTAGTTGGTTATTTTGTATTTAGTTTTTTTAAACTTAAAAATAAAATATATAAAATGAGCACTGAAGAATTTTTAAGAGATGATAATATTGAAAACATAGATTTTGATTCGAACGGGTGTGATAATGACAAACAAGAAACAAAACGTGAAAGATTATCAGCCGATGTTGCTGGTGGGGGTAGTAAACAATATCTGGGTAAAGAATTACAATTGTCAGAAATTGATACAATGACACCAGAACAAATACATAAATTATATTGTAAATATGAAGGAAGATTAGGAGCTAGTATGACCAAGACATTAGGAAACTCTTTTATTGACTTATATGTTATGGGTGTATCAAAATATTTCAACGTTGTTAATACACCAAATTTAATGCAAGATTTAGGGGAAGATCCTTTTATCAATCACGCTTTAACTTATGTATGTTGTGAACTGTACTATAGATATGGAATGTATCTTGCCCCTTTCACTGCGATTTTAACAACGGTAAGACATATTGATTTACAAAAAAAGGATGAAAATAATGACATAAAAAATGACGAGTGAAAATTCTGAACAAGAAAAAAACAAAGAAGAAATAAAAGAAGAATCTAGCGAGCAAAGCTAACGGTCCCCTCCTGAAAAACCTCAACAAAAAAACCCAAAACGAGTAGCCGCTGGTAAGAAAGGTGTAGAAGCAAGAAAGCAAAAAAATGAAATAAAAAGAAAAGAAGCAGATAAATTAAAAAAAGAAAACATAGAATTAAAACAAGCTGGTGAGCTTCAAATAACAAAAGATGATAAAACTACAGATTCGTTTCATCATCAATGTCCAACAAACGGATACAATTTGAACAAAAATTACATACCATTATGTTTATCAATTGTAGTTATTGGATTAGGATTGTTTTTTTATAACCAAAGTGATATACCAGAAAAAATGATTAGAGAAATTATGTTAGGTAAAGAAAAACCAAGCGAGCAAATCCCTTTAAAAAAACCAGAAAAACAAAATGAAATTGACCCTTTTGAAATTAATTAATTTTATTTTTTTTTAAAATGGATGAAATAAATTTAAATTTAATTATAGACACGATAATTTTTTCAGCTAGTTTTTTGTGTTATGTAAATCATATAAAAGAAAAATAAAAGAAGAATTAAAAAGAGAAATAGGAATAGAATTATATAAAAGAAAAATAAAAGAAGAAATGGAAGAAAAAATAAAACATGATAAATTTGAAAAAGAAACGGAAGAACAAAATTAAAAATTTAATATATAAAAATGGCAACACCAAAAGACGGAAAACAAATAGCAAATATGTTATATCATGCTGGAGTGGAAACATTGTTAACAGTTGGATATTCGGAAATAGGTAAAAAAGTATTTAAAAAGACAGCGCCTAAAGTAGATTTTAACATGTATGATATTTTTATGTTATCCATGTATATAGGGGCTGCAGTGGCAACAAAAGACATGTTGATTAAGCAAGGCATTATACCTGCTGATATTATGAAGTAATAAGCACCTTTCATTTTCTTAAAAATGGCAGGTGCTTTAGCAATGATGGTTGGTAGGGCAATAACAAATGCTTTTGCATTTTCTGGGAGTAATTATTTATTTTCACATATGGGTAGTGATGCAAAGGAAGAAAAAATAAGACACGATAAAGCTATAGAAAAATTAGAAGAAGAAACGGAAGAATGGAATAAAAGAAGAATTCAAAGATTAGATTATATTAATAAACAATTAAAAAGAGAAAATCATGCCGTTCAAACTTATGATGATGTTGATCAAGCTATGAGAGAATATTATAATGTTACTGGTAAACAAATAAATATACCTTATAATTCAGATTTAGATCTTAAACCAGTATTAAGTGATTTTTATACACCATCAGAAGAACAGAAAAAAAAGAGAAATTGTATTTGTTGTTGGTGGTATGGCATTAACTATTATTTTAATTCTTCCATTAGGGTAATCTTTTATAGAATAATCTATCATATGATCAAAAGCATTTGTAAATGTTTCTCGTGTTTTGTCTTTTAGACTAATTTTGTAATTAAATACATAAATATTTGCTTTATGTTTATATTTTTTTGTTAAAACAAGTTTGTATGAATCTTCTCGCTTGGATAAAATTTTATCCTTTTTTGCTTCCATTTTTTAAGAAACAATTTTAGTTATATTCAAAATGTCTAAAATAAATCTAACAAATAAATTGGCAGATGAATTACATCATAGAGTTGTAAAATTTTTTCCTAAAAGACGTGTTTACGTAAATTCAATAGATCAAACATGGGCAGTTGATTTAGTAGATATGCAAAAATATTCAAAACAAAATAAACATTATAAATACTTATTAGCAGTTATAGATGTATTTAGTAAATATGGTTGGTTAGTTCCATTAAAAAATAAAACAGGAGTAACGGTAAGTGAAGCATTTAAAACATTATTTAAAGAAAAAAAACCAATGTACATTTGGTCAGATAAAGGATCAGAATTCTATAATCGGCAAGTAAAAGAATTGTTAAAAGATAATAACATAAACTTATATTCAACCGAAAATGAAGAAAAATCTAGTGTAGTTGAACGCTGGATAGGAACGATGAAACAACATATGTATAGATATTTTACTGCCTCTGGAACGATGATGTATTAGATAAATTGGTTTAAAACTATAATAATACAGTTCATTCTTCGATTAAAATGACACCAGTTGAAGCAAGTAAATTAAAAAATGAATTAACAGTGTATGAAAATTTATATCCAGAAAAAAAGAAAAAAAAGAAAAAACCTAAATTTAAAGTAGGAGATAGAGTAAGAATAACAAAAAAGAAAGGTCATTTTGAAAAGGGTTATACAACTCGATGGACAAAAGAAATATTTGTAATTGAAAAAGTTTTAAATACAAACCCTAATACAAACCCTATTACTTATAAAATAAAAGATTTAAAAGGCGAAGAAATTATAGGTTCTTTTTATGAAGAAGAATTACAGATGACTAAATTTTAGATTTTTTTCTGTGTAACTATTTTCTTTTCGGTGTACTCCCACCTCTCAAAAATTTTTCTATTGTGAAATTTAAGGCTTTTTTACTTAAAATGAGGGTATTTTTTAGGGGTCATTTTTTTTTGAGAGGGGGGTCCATAGGTATGAGGTATTGTGTACCATCCTTAAAATGAAACAAGAAGCCAGTGGTTGGCCCGAGTGGTGTGAAACCGAAGATAACAAGTTGAAGTATATTCGAAACTACCATGAAAAGGAGGGTATACTCCTAGACTATAATAACATCAAGAAAAATCCTGGATTGAGATCATTAGCTAAACTCATGTTAAATAGCTTTTGGGGGAAAACTCGGACAAAGAGCAACTTACCCCAAATCAAATATGTATGTGAACCTGTGGACTATTTCGATATGTTTACCAGTGACCAAAATATCGTCATGAGTGTTTATCCCGTCAATGATGAGATGGTGGAATTTAGATACCAGTATAAAGAAGAGTTTGTGGAAGACTCCGGGCGTACTAATGTCGTCATTGCTGCTGATACAACCACTCAAGCTCGTTTAAAATTGTATAGCTATTTGGAGAAATTGGACAGGCGAGCCATATACACCGATACCGATTCTATTGTTTATACATCTCAACCGGGAGAATGCAAACCCGAATTAGGAGACTACTTAGGAGATCTCACGGATGAAGTACCAGATAACATAATTACAGAGTTTGTGACTGGAGGACCCAAAAACTACGCTTACAAGTTAGTCAGGCCCGATTAGAACATGAATACCACCATATCTAAAATACGAGGAATCAGCCTTAACTACATGAGCTCTCTGATCATCAACTTTGATACCATAAAACATATGGTCACTAATAAAAGAGACGATGTGAAGACCATTACCGATGATTTTAGAATTATTAGAGACCAGAAAAGATAACTATCCATCCATCAAAGTAAAGATTATAGACTAGTGTTTATTGGACATTACCTTATGGATATTAAACACTGTAAAGATAGCATGTGGCACCCCGACCCATGACTATCTAATGACGGAGATAATAAAATGTAAATATGTTAAAATTCTGTTGTTTATTTCAATGCCTAAAAGAAGAACACGCTTGGAAGATCTAATAAAAAAACAAAACAACAACAAAAATATAAAAAAAAATTAAATGAATAAATAAAAATAAACAAATAATAATGAATAAATAAATATGCAAATAAAAAAAGAAACATAAAAAAAAAAACAAAACAAAACAAAAAAAAACAAAACAAAACAAAACAAAAACAAAAACAAAACAAAACAAAAAACAAAACAAAACAAACAAACAAAAGAAAAACAAAAAATCAAAAGTTGTCATAGCAACTTAGGTTAGGGTTAGATAGAGGTTTGATAAAGGAAGAATATTATTTGATAAAAGCAGAAGTAACTAGAAAAAGGGAGATAGTTAGAGTTAGACATGAACGAAGACAACAAAATGAGGAAACGAATGTATAAAGAACACAACATAATGCATACAAACATCATTGACTAGGGGTAGATTAAGGGGTAGTATGGCTTAGAGAACATGACATATCAAACACAATGACCAGGGTCAAAATAAAGGTTAAGGTTAGGTGGGTTATGGTAGGTCATGGTATATCTGAACATATACAACATAACATAACAAAAAAAGAGGATGAGTGTAAGTTTAAAGGTTAGGGTTAGGATTAGCATGAGATCAAAGATAAAACCAATAAAAGAATCTTGAATTGAGATAGGGCGAGACTGATAAAAATAATCCTGAATTGGGTAGGGCGAGACTAATAAAAAAATCCTGAATTGGGTAGGGCGTAACTAATAAAAGAACCTTGAATTGAGGTAGGGCGAGACCAATATTTGCCAATGACAGAGCATGACCAATGGTAATAAACAGGTGAGACCAAAGCTTAAGGCAAGACATAGGTGTTGAGAGACCAAAGGTCAGCGACATACTAAATATGGCAGACACTTCTCGGTTCCGGAACGGAAACAATCTCCGGACCCGGAATTTGAAGGGAAAAATCGCAGACCTTTAACATAGGTCCTATGGGTCTGAAGTGTCCCGATATACTACTAACTTGTTATAGCTGATAGAAACAAATAACCAAACAAATCTAAATAGAAAAGCCAAAATTCAGCTAAGGACAGAGCTATGCACGAGGGAGATACTCCTTATTTTTAGAAACAATTGTGCAAAATTCAGATATTGCAAGTTTCAATACAATCGGTTTTCGGGTCAGCACCGAAGTATTGACTACTGGGTTGGTGAATACCTT
Organism: Modiolus philippinarum; assembly: GCA_002080025.1. Taxonomy (NCBI): domain Eukaryota; kingdom Metazoa; phylum Mollusca; class Bivalvia; order Mytilida; family Modiolidae; genus Modiolus; species Modiolus philippinarum. The sequence goes on from MJUU01007668.1 coordinate 6,792, forward strand.
CGGGGACTAACAGTCCACAAGCAGAGGCATCGGCACAGTGGAATACCGAAATTACTGTTAATTTCTTTTCTGCATATTCGCATTTCGACAATTTGTCTCATCAGTGCGGATCAAACCAAAACATTTGGAAGTCCGAAAAACATGTAAAATCTGATAGAGAACAAATAAACAAAAGGATCTTAATAGTAAAAGCCAAATTCAGCTAAGGACAGAGCTTTGCACGAGGGAGATACCCTTAGTTTGAAAAAAAACAAACAATTTTGCAAAATTTAGGTAGTTCAAGTTTCAATACAATCGGTTTTCAGGTCAGCACCGAAGTACTGACTACTAGGTTGGTGAATACTCTCGGGGACTAACATTCAACCAGCAGAGGCATCGGCCCATTGGTAATAAATAACAAAAGTAACGAAGTTACTGTTAATTTCTTTTCTGCATATGCGCATTTCGACAATGTATGTCTCTTCAGATGAGATCAAACCAAAACATTTGGAAGTCCATTTACCGAAAAACATTCTAATACTAATTGAGAACAAACAATCAAAAGGATCTAAATAGAAAAGCCAAAATTCAGCTAAGGATAGAGCTATGCACGAGGGAGATTCCCCGGGGGAGATTCTCCTTAGTTTTCATAACAATTTTGCAAAATTAAGATATTGCAAGATTCAATACAATCGGTTTTTCGGTCAGCACCAAATTACTGACTACTAGGTAGGTGAATACTCTCGGGGACTTACATTCAACCAGCAGATGTATCGACCCATTGGAAATAAATAACAAAATACCGAAGTTACTGTTAATTTCTTTTCTGCATATGCGTATTTCAAACCAAGTGCAGATCAAACAAAAACATTTGGAAGTCCATAAATGTTTTAACATGTTAAAACACATAGCCAGGTGAGTTAAAATGAATCTTGAATCACTGTTCGAACCGAAACTTCATTTTTTCCACAAAGGACTGATATCTATTAACTTTTTAATGATCGTATGAGACGGAATATTTTGAAGCCTTGATTAATAAGGCGGTCACGGAGACAACTTTGTCTATACAGAAAGTCTGCATAATTTGTGCTAGCTCTCGCGTAACGAATCAACTGTGAAACATACACTCCGTAAGCAGGAGAAGGAATATTACTGTCCATTTTAGGGAAAATGGTAAATTTGAAATTAAAGTCGTCTGTTTGTCGGAAATTTTAGTAAACAAAGAATATTTTTTGCTCTAAGAAAAATATCCTATCAGTTATATTAAGTACCTAATATTTTCGTGTTATAGTTTATTTTTTGCTTTTTAAAGACCCCATTTAGCTGACAAAATTGCATGTTTCCTAATATAAGAGCCTTTAGAGGGCCTTAATAAAACCCGAGTATCATGTTCCTTTTTTTACACAAACATAATGGTAATTTCGAAAGTTTGAAGCAAATTATTGATTAAAGAAATAATTGCTAAGTGCATGTCTCAGAGAAAACCATGCAGAACCGACCGGAAGCAATGTTTTTGAAATAGTTTCAGTTCACCAGATATCTTCAAGAATATATTAAATTGTATTGAATTTAACAATAAAAACATTTCTAGGGTTTTTCTATTTTTAGAAACGGCTTTTTGTACTCTTTTACTCAATGTTTTGAGGCTACATGTAAATGCATAAATATTGTTGGGAAAATGTGTCTTATTTGGCCTAGGTTTTTTTGCCTAATACATTTGGCCATATTAGAATGTATTTAACAACATATTTATTATCTATATAAAAAATTGGCAAAGTGTCAAGTTTTGGCCAAAAACTGGTAATTTTTTATTCTTTGGTCATAGTGTCTTTACAAAGTCCAAATCTCCTAAGGTAGGACATAAAATATAATAAATTTATTTATGTTATGTCATTTAAAGATTAAATTTATGTTTTTTAAAATTCCAATCATGGACTCCATTATTTTCTATTTTTTCGAAGCATTCAAATTTTGTCGAATTTTAACAAAATTCTGCAAATGTATTAAAATTACTATAATTAATATCTTTACTCAAAATTAATAATGAAGTCTACTTATCATATTGTGCACATATCTATCCTTAATTAGGGCCCCCACATGGTGGCGGGCATCCTATTGTAATCACTGTGTCCGTCCGTCCGTAACAATGTCGTGTCCGGGCTATATTTTTTGTCTTTTGAATCAAACCTTTGATATTTTGCATGTCGATAGATCACTTCAAGATAATGTGTCATAAACCATCATCCGTGACCTTAAACTTGACCTTTGTCTTTAAGGTCAGATTATTGCTTTTATAGTGAAAAGTTTTGTCTGTGCTATAACTTTTTTGTCTCTCGAGATAGGCTATTGCAAAATAGGCTATTGATATTTTGCATGTAGATAGATCACTTCAAAACAATGTGTCATGAACAATCATGTGTGACTTTTGACCTTGACTTTGTCTTCAAGGTCATTTATTGCTTTCATAGTGACAAGTCTTGTCCGTGCTGAAACTTTTTGTCTTTTAAGAAAGGCTTTTGATATTAACTTCAAGACAATGTGTCATGAACCATAATTGGTGATCCTCGAACTTGACCATTGTCTTCCAAGTCGGATTATTGATTTTGTAATGTCAAGTTGTGTCCTAGCTATAACCATTTTTCCTTTTCATGTAGGCTAGGTATTAAGCATGTAAGTAGATCAAATCAAGACGATGTGTCATTAACCACGGTTGGTAACCTTTGACCTTGACCTTTGTATATAAGGTCAGGTTTTTGCTTTCTTAATGACATGTTGTGACCAGGCTATTGTTATGTGGCAGAAATGACCAATAAATTATTTTAAATTGAAGTCAGCAAAGATAAAATAAAATTGGCTCAAAATTAACTTTTAATAAGACAAAAATAATGATTTTACAATTTAAGTATACAATATTTGACTTATCTGACAATAATGAAGTCCAAGTAATAATCCAAATGAATAGTTCACTTAATTTCACCAATAAATGTCCAATAGAATAATCCTTATAGTCCTCACTAAATAGTTGATGATAGATTCACAATAATTGATGTCGACTTCCAATACAAAAGATGTGCGTGATAATCCTGTATAAACTAAATAATCCTGCATAAACTTTTTAAACTGATTGAATGAACCCTTTTCTTCTTCCTTATATAAATACATTTATTATTTCTAGATTAATCTATCCACAAGATACGACTGAAACATTCTAATCAACTGACAATTACATGACTACAATGATTATGTAAGGAAAACCTCTAGAAAATTCTATGTGATAAATATTAAATTTAAATTCTAGAAATGTCTATATGGTCTAAGGTGTAATAACCTTGACCATTGTTTATTGTAAACAAGTTACATAACTAGGCCAAACAAATTACATAATATTAAGGCAGTTCTAAATAAAAACAATGAATGAAATGCATTATAGAGTATTTACAACATTTAATTACCTATAACACCTCCCCCAAAGGGAAATGTTTGAATGCAATGAAAAACATTTAAAATAAACAATGAGGTGTTATGAAATGGATCAAACTTTTGACAATGCGTCTGCAATGACATTATCTTTTCCTTTAATGTGTCTTATGTCTAGATTCAAACTCCACCTCAAAAGTCTTTGATTTTTATCTTTCATTTTATGAATAAATTTAAGAGGGTTGCGATCAGCATAAACAATGATTTCTCTGGTGCTTATTAAATTTTCTAGAAAAATAACACATTGGATGGTCTATACCATCTTTAACTTCTTGTAATAAAACACCGCCAGCAGCAACATCACTGGCATCTACTGCTAACTTAAACTGACAATCAAAATTAGGTGTTGCTAAAACTGGCGCACTTTCTAGGATGGCTTTTAGTTCTTAAAATGCTTCATCACAACTTTTAGACCAAATGAACTTTACATTTTTTCTCAATAGTTTAGTCAAAGGCTCACTAATTGAAGAGAAGTTTTGACAAAATTTTCGATAATATCCAGCCATTCCCAGAAAACGTATCAATTGTTTCTAATTCTCAGGCTTAGGAAATCTAGAAATAGCGCTAATTTTAGCATCAATAGGTTTTACCTGACCTTGACCTACAGCATGTCCCAAATAGTTTGCATAAGCACATCCAAATTCACTCTTGGAGAGGTTGCCTGTTAGCATAGCACTGCTTAAACGTTCGAAAAAAGTTCGAAGTATCTAAAGATGTTCTTCTCAAGTGTCATTATATATAAGAATGTCATCAATGTATGCTTCACAACCGTTAATTCCAGAAATAGCACTGTTTATGAGACGCTGAAAAGTTGCCGGCGAATTTTTCATGCCAAAAGCCATCACATTGTATTGGAATAGTCCATCCGGTGTAACAAAAGCGGAAAGTTCTTTTGCACGCCCTGTAAGAGGAACTTGATAAAATCCTTTCCAGAAGTCAATTTTTGTTATATATTTAGCATTTCCAATTTTGTCAATACAGTCATCAATGCGTGGAATTTGAAATGAGTCAGTTTTTGTAACACTGTTTAATTTTCTATAGTCCGTACACATACGATAAGTTCCATCAGGTTATGGCACTAGAATACAAGGCGAGCTCCAAATACTTTTGCTAGGTTCAATAAAGTCATTTTTTAACAAATACTGAATTTCATCATCCAGGTACTTTTGTTTGATCGGGTTCAGTCGGTATGGATGCTGTTTTATCGGTACTGAATCACCAACATCGACATCATGAAATATTTTATCAGTTCGTGTCGGAATGTCCCGGAAACAAATGTTCAAATTCACGGAGTAATTGTTTCAACTGTTCCTTTTGAATAGTTGGTAAATGTTGAAGTTTCGAATCCAAATCCTGTAGAATCTGTGAATTTTCCAGCTTCGGTGTGATAGATGGCGAATCAATCTTTTCACAAAAGTCATTTTCAGCATTGTCAGGGTCAACACTAAGTATAATTACAGAATGTACAATATTTGTGCTATTTCTATCTATATCATGTTTACATGACACAACCTGTTTTGTCTACGTCTTTCAGGTGTTTTAATAATATAATTTAAATCACTGATTTTCTTTTCAACACTATATGGACCAAAATATCTGGCTTCAAGTGGCTTTCCAAGAACAGGAAGTAATACAAGTACTTTATCACCAGGGTCAAAATTACGTTTTACAGAATTTTGGTTATACTTGGCTATCATAGATTCTTGACTAGATTTAAGGTTTTTGATTGGCTAGATCACAAGCTTTAACAAGTTTAGTGCGAAAGTCTGAAACATAATCAAGGAGATTTAAATGGTCTTTTTCATCAGATAAAATTTTCTCGCTTAAAAGTTTGAGTGGTCCCCTAACTGTATGTCCAACAACTAATTCAAAGGGACTAAAACCTAATGATTCCTGGACTGCTTCTCTTACAGCAAATAAAAGAAAAGAAATTCCTTCATACCAATTTTTCTCTGTGTCAAAACAATAGGTCCGCATCATATTTTTTAAGGTTTGATGAAATCGCTCTAAGGCGCCTTGACTTTCAGGGTGATATACAGATGATCTGTACTGTTTAATGCCTAATTCATACATTACTTGTTGGAAAATGCCTGACATAAAGTTTGAACCTTGGTCTGATTGAATAGATTTAGTTAGGCCAAACAAAGTGAAAAATTAAGTTAAATCCCTAACTATAGTTTTAGTCTTTATATTTCTTAAAGGAATAGCTTCAGGGAACCTTGTGGATGCACACATAATAGTTAACATGTACTGATTACCAGACTTAGTCTTTGGTAAAGGACCTACACAATATATTAATATTCTACTAAAAGGCTCCTCAAAGGCAGGTATTGGCTGAAGAGGTGCTTTTGGAATAACTTGGTTTGGTTTCCCTACTAACTGACATGTATAACAAGACTTGCAGTAATTAGAGACATTTTTTCTAAGATAAGGCCAATAAAAATAATTTAAAATTTTGTTGTAAGTCTTATTAATACCTAAGTGTCCTGACAAGGGAGTATCATGGGCTATGCTTAATATTTCAGCTCTATACACCTTTAGTACTACAATTTGATACTTTATTGCCCATTCTGCATCAGCAGATACATCAGAAGGTCTCAATTTACGCATAAGAATACCATTTTTGGTGAAATAAGTAACAGGTTCTTGCAAACACTCAATTTCATCAACAGCCCAATTGAAAAGACATGAAATTTTAGGGTCCTTGTGTTGCTCATTGCTAAATGTAGACGTAGAAATACCTTCAACTTGAACCAATGAACTATCAGAAAACTCCAAAGGCTCGCTATTTCAACACTAACATCACTAAACTGATTCATAAATGTATCCGAAAAATCAAAACAATCAGTGCTATTTTCATCAATTTTCTGAGCTTCAACACATTTCTTTTTCATAGCACGTGTAGCTGCATAGGCAGGATACAACTCAGAAAACTCCTGTTCAGCAGAATTAGGAAGGCTTGTCTGTCTCAATAGGATTTCTTTGAACTTTATCCCCAGCTAAATAATTACCAAGAAGAAGTTGAACACCTTCAAAGGGCAATGATGACTTAATACCAAAAGTCACAGGTCCAGAAACAATGTCTGAAGACAAATAAACATTATGGAGAGGAATAGCAGTATAACCACTAGAATCTACCCCTTTAATAAGAATATTTCTACCAGTACTAGAAATATCATCAAACGGCAGGGTTTCCGCCAACAAAAGAGATTTAGAGGCTCCAGTATCTCTTAGAATTCGAATAGAGGTAGAATTACAAAAATCACTCGAAAGCGACACAAAACCATCACTAATAAATGGTTCAAAAATCTCCATAATGGGACTAGATTGGGATTTGACCTCGACCTTATTAACAGGATCAGAAACAGACCTCACCGCAGAAAAAGAACTATGCTTACTGTACCAAAATGAGGCAAACATCGTGACGACTCAACAAAACCACTGGGTTTAACTTCACTTTCCTTCCTGTGCTTTAACATGCAACAGTCAGATATCAAATGGCCTTCCTTCTTACAATAATTACACGAAATCGACTTATATGGTCTCTGTGACTGTGAGGGAGGATAGGACTTGGACGAGCTATTTACTGGGCGTTGCCTACTATCTACATCATTTGTAGGTTTTGGTGAAAAAATTGTGGAACTGTTATTTCTCAAAAATTTCTGTAGTTCATTAATATTGTGTTTTATGAGTAAATGAAAAATCATCAGCTAAACGTGCCGCAATTTTCAAAGTTTCTGCATTTTTTCATGAATATAAGTTTTAATATCAGAACTAATGCAGCTTTTAAATTCTTCAATTAAAACTAGCTGACGTAATTTCTCATGATTGTTATTTATTTTCTTTGATAAACACCAACGATCAAATAGTTGCTCTTTAGTTCTAGCAAACTCTACATAGGTTTGGTCACTCTGTTTTTCTGCATTCCTAAATTTTTGGCGGTAAGCTTCAGGGACCAGTTCATAGGCTTCAAGAATCAACTCTTTTACAGTGTCATAATCTGAAGCATGTTCTACTGATAACTCAGTGTAAATTTCCCTGGCCTTACCAATTAACACAATTTGTAATAACATTGACCTATTGTGTTTTGGCCATTCTAAATTTTCAGCTATTTTCTCAAAATGCGGAAAATATTTGTCAACATCCTTTTCTTGATAAGGAGGGACCAACCTGATGTTTTTAGCAACATCAAATGTTTGAGAATTCTGAGAAAGGTGCTGATTCTTTTTAGCTAATTCCATTTTTTTCATTTCTAATTGAAAATTTAGCTCTCTTTCTTTTTCCTGCTGTTCAAATTCTCTTTCTTTTTGCTGCTTTTCAAATTCTAATTTCAATTTTCTTTCTTCTCTTTCTCTTTCTAATTCTATTTTCTAATTTCTAATTCTTTCTGAATTTCTAATTTTTTAATTTCCAAATCAGGTGTTTGAATGCCAAAAGTCGCCAAAACAGATTTATCAAAATAATCTTCTTCAACCAAATAATTTGCAATCACATTTTGAACTTAAAATTTTCTCATTCCAGATTTGAGGTTTAATTTAAAAAGTTGTCCTAAAATGATTAATTCATCCTTTTTAATCTTCTAAAAATTCTCCACCTGACACGTAGACATGAATTGTTCTGGATCAAATGACATCTTGTAAAAAATTATTGCTGACTTTTAAAAATTTTCTATTTTACAAAAATATTATATTTTTTGACAATTTCGAATATCCAGGACGATAGCCCCCCAATTTCTGTTATGTGGCAGAAGTGACCAATAAATTATTTTAAATTGAAGTCAGCAAAGATAAAACAAAATTGGCTCAAAATTAACTTTTAATAAGACAAAAATAATGATTTTACAAATTAAGTATACAATATATTACTTATCTGACAATAATGAAGTCCAAGTAATAATCCAAATGAATAGTTCACTTAATTCCACCAATAAATTTCCAATAGAATAATCCTTATAATCCTCACTAAATAATTGATAATAGATTTACAATAATTGATGTCGATTTCCAATACAAAAGATGTGCGTGATAACCCTGTATAAACTAATTAATCCTGTATAAACTTTTTAAACTGACTGAATGAACCCTTTTCTGCTACCTTATACAAATATATTTATTATTTCTAGATTAATCTTTCCACAAGATACGACTGAAACATTCTAATCAACTGACAATCACATAACTATAATGATTATGTAAGGAAAACCTCTAGAAAATTCTATGTGTTAAATATTAAATTTAAATTCTAGAAATTTCTATATGTTCTAAGGTGTAATAACCTTGACCATTGTTTATTGTTAACAAGTTACATAACTAGGCCAAACAAATTACATAATATTAAGGCAGTACAAAATAAAAACAATGAATGAAATGCATTATAGAGTATTTACAACATTTAATTACCTCTAACACTATAACTTTTTATCTGTTGAGATATGCTTTTGATATTTGATATGTAGGTAGATAATTTCAAGACGATGGGTCATGTACCATGGTTGATGATCCTTGACCTTTGTTTTCAAGGTCAGATAATGGCTTTTCTAATGGCAAAGTTGCGTACAGGCTTAACCTTTTTGTTTTTCGAGAAAAGGTTTTGGTATTTGGCATGTTGATAAATCAATTCAAATTATTGTGTCATATTCATGATTTGTGACTTTGACCGTTGATTTTTCGTCAAGCTTTTCTCTGCGATGGTAAATTATACAAACTTGAAATTTTGTCGCAAGCATTGTATTGTTGTTCCATATTATTGGATGCATTTCTCAGATATGTTGGTACCGTCCAAGTGCGAAATTTCTTCTTTTGTCCATCTAATTCAGTATTTATTGGTCTATAGAAAATTATTGTACTTCAAATTACGCGTGCTAGAGTTTCCAGAAAAAAGCCCTTAGGTGATATAACTTCACTGTGGTAAAGCTGATGACCGTAACTGCAGTTACGGTCATCCCAAGATGGCGGAGGGGGAATCGGCTTGGATTTTATTTTATAGTTAAAAAAGCTTCTGTAGGGATTTTTGAATTAAAATGGCGTTCTATCACTGGTTATTGACAAACTTATTATGAGGAAGTGAAAACTTATGCTCAAAATATGAATATAAAGCCGTAACTTTCATTAAAAAGTTTTTGATAAGATGACCGTAACTGTCCAGTGATATTTATATCTGATGTACGTAACTGAATTAACAGCTGACCGTAACTGAATTGTAATATGGTTGTGAAAATGACAGAAGATGCATTTTAATCCTCATTAAATTGTAATTTTAACAAAATTAATGTTTGAATAAGATTATTTCCTTTATGAAAGTTTCAGCATAGCGTTTCGCTAAAAAAATATTCTAATATTAAATTTAGTTTCGTTTGTACGATTTTTAAAAAGTCGTCGGTACAACTTTAAAATCATTTAAAGAATTTTAAAAATCTATAAAACATTTTAAAAAATTATTGTTCCATTTTAAAATTGCTGGGGGGTTCAGTTGGTCCGATTTAACGTGTAACCTATGGGAATTTCCATACAACGGAAATCCAACATTGCCAGCCACCAGTATTATATGGAGTCTAATGTAGGGTACCAATAGAAAGGGCCATCCTTGCCCTTTTAAATGACACCAGAATTATTGCTCTCAGATTTTTGAGTCAAGAGTTATGACGTCACAAAGAAGGGTACCCTTTACTCATTTTGAAATTTGATGGTCCGATTTTTAGCTTGAATTTTNGTGACGGGTGTCGTTAGCGGGGCAGGACATGCTTACCCTTCCGGAGCACCTGATGTCACTCCCGGTTTTCATGGGAGTTCACACTATGAGTGCCTTAGTTCTTAATGTTATCTTTTTATTTCCGTGCATTGTAGCTGTCTCACGTCCTTGTTTTGTCTTTGTTTTTATCTGTTACCGTTTCTGCCATGTCTTTGGACTTCGATTTTTGTAGTTATCGCTTCCCTTGTTCCTTCGGTATTCTACTGCCGTTGTTTCAATTTCATCAACAGTCCTATTGAAAAGACATGAAATTTCTGAAGACAAATAAACATTATGGAGAGGAATAGCAGTATAACCACTAAAATCTACTCCTTTAATAAGAACATTTCTACCAGTACTAGAAATATCAACAAACGGCAGGGTTTCCGCCAACCAAAGAGACTTAGAGGCTCCAGTATCTCTTAGAATTCGAATAGAGGTAGAATTACAAAAATCACTCGAAAGCGACACAAAACCATCACTAATAAATGGTTCAAAAATCTCCATAATGGGACTAGATTGGGATTTGACCTCGACCTTACTAACAGGATCAGAAACAGACCTCACCTCAGAAAAAGAACTATGCTTACTGTACCAAAATGAGGCAAACATCGTGACGACTCAACAAAACCACTGGGTTTAACTTAACTTTCCTTCCTTTGCTTTAACATGTAACAGTCAGATATCAAATGGCCTTCCTTCTTACAATAATTACACGAAATCTCTTTGGAATGGTAAAATTGATAAGATTAAACGCAACACTATTATTGGAAATTATGAAGATGGGGGTCTATAAATGCCCCATGTCTTGTCATTTAGTCATGCACTTAAACTCTCCTGGATAAAGAGAGTCCTGGATCCAGATAATATGGCTCCATGGAAAGTTCTTTTGACAGATGTGTTGGATGATCTTGGTCAGGAAAAATTTTTGGCATTATACCGGTGGTGCCTTAAAATTTCTTGGTGAGAAATTTAATCCGTTTTGGAAGAATGTAATTAATATTTGGGCATCTATTAAGGAAGACCTACCACAGCCCCTGAAGACCTATTGTCTCAGTCTATTTGGCACAATGAGGTGATTAAGGTTGGTGGTCACCCAATCTTTCTCTCTCATTGGGTCAAATCTGGAATATTTTTCTTGAATGATTTAGTTAAAGAAGATGGCAGCTTTCTATCTTTAGACGAGTTAAAAAATAAATATGATATTAAAACTAATTTTTTAGAATACCATGGCTTGCTACTTGCAATTCCAACAGAGTGGAAACTGATCTTGCGTAATAATCATGCAAATAAATTAAATGAAATAAACTCCAAACATATGTTGCTAATGTGTGCCGGCCAAAAGGTTGTGAAACCTTTTTATAATTTATTAAAAGAAAAAGTGTTCGAAAAACCTTTACATTCACAGAACAAGTGGGCATTAGATATAGGACTTAATGAGATACACGAAAATTGGGACCTATTTTATCAGGTTCCTTTCAAAAATATGTTAAATACAAAACTACAATCTTTTCAGTATAAGATAAATCTCAGAATTTTATACACTAACAGCAAATTGATGAAATGTGGTCTGTCCGACTCTGAATTATGTAGTTATTGTTTTGAGACTAAGGAAACTCTAATCCACTTGTTTAGTGAATGTCCTTTTGTTCGCTCTCTTTGGCTTCAGTTCGCTCATAACTTGATGTCCAAGTGTGGCATAACTTTTAATATCTCACCAGGTGCATGCACTCTTGGAGTCTTGTTTGATTTAGACACATGTCTCATTATCATAAGATATTATATATATGTTTGCAGGATTAAAAAACAAATGTTTAGAGCATTTAAAATATTATCGAAATATAGACCTAAAATCACTATATCTTTGTACGCCAAGACAGGCACAAAACATTCAAAGAAAATGGGAATCTGTGAAAAACTTGTTTTTGGTCTGACAGGTGAACAT